>JABWIB010003131.1:15478-28809 GCA_016617825.1 Platyplectrum ornatum | reverse complement strand
GCAAGGGCTTATTTTCATGGTAGGGCTTATTTTCAGGGTAGGTCTTATTATCGGGGAACACGGTAGCATATATACTGTACCTACTGTATTCATGCCATCGATTACATCGGATATATTAGTAGCCAATCGTAGTATCTTCAGTGCCCAGTGTGTTGTCATGTAGGGAACCTGACTTTCTATAATGATTTTATGAGCTGGGGAACATGGTTTTGTTTGTATGTTGTAAAGTTTGTAAGGATATATATCTGCTTGATTACCCCTTGATGGGGAACGGGGGGGGGGGGGTGGTACTGCTATTAGGGGATAAACAAAGGGATGATCTAGTTATTCTGCGTAGTCAGGAAGCTAGGAAGCCGTGTGAGTGTGAGTCTTCCAATATTTCCCCTATTATTTTATAAGAATTTGTTTTGCACATTATATATTTTGATTATAACTTTTGTATTAAGCACATTATTTTTCATATTAAATATCAACTAATAAGTTCCTGTCTCTGTGTTCTTACAGATTTACGTGCTAAATAGCTTGGTTTATAAGCATAGTTGTGACAAGAGAGGTCATATAGGGTTTATGACAGTGGTACATTATAATTGTGTTGAGAAAAGGGATGAACCGAAGGCCTCCAGTGATAGTGTGCACACTGTCTGAACAAACCTTGGTGGTGGCAGATACTGATATAAGTAGTAAGTGAGATGAACAAGGGGATTAATCAGTATACAACGGATTAGGTGGCTGTTGGGATTAACCCCTTGTGCCATCTATACTGCACGTCACAAAGTCAGGTGAGATTGGGGTTGTGACTACAGAGGGTGCAAGGGATGACACTGCTACGGGGTCCAGAGGAGAGAAGGGCCTGTGCCAGCCTCTATGTCTGCACTGTAAGGAAGCTGTCACAGACTGACAAGGGCCTGATTTGTTCCAAATTCTGGATCGGCCTATGGGAGAGCATCACTGAGACATCATCACTGTGCAGAGAAACATGCCTCATACATAGTAGTTGTCAGGTGGGACTAACGCCACTTGTAGACAAATTTAAAGGATTGAGTTTAAGATTTTACCTAAATTTGCAATGTATTTATAAACAGCACTCAATGTTTAGAAACCAGCGCTCACCACTTTATCACGAACACTGAGCGCTGGTTATAAATACATGGCGATCAGCTCGCAAGTATGGTCCTCAGTAAGATAACCGTTATGTTCAATCCCTTATTTCAGCTACAAGAAGAGTTAGACATTTTGTTACCTTAGGTAAATTCTAAGGTCCTGTAAGGCGATAGAGTTCGTCTTTGTACAGACCACACACACCATATAAATATTTATATTAGCTGGCATAAATTGCTGCCTCAGGCAGAATTATAAGTATGTGCATCATTATAGGTTCACATTTAACACAGGTGTACTGAGTGTACAGCGATACATGGATACTGCCCAAACCGACCAGAGAGAACCCAGAAGCAATGAAGGGGTACAGATTGGAGAGTGGGCACATCATTCAGACATATAAGGGTTACAAGTACGATATAGATAAAGATAATGTTAAAGGTGGTGAATAAAATGAGAGTCGTGGGAAAAGTAAGGTGAAATTCTCTCTCTAGCCATTACAATCTGCGGTGCAATTTATGCGCAATGTTCTGTAGTACCTCGTTCTCCCTGGGTTGATTAGACTTTGATTCATCGTCACGAAATTCCCTGTGGGAGTCATTAGCCCTCTGTGTACCTGCCTTTCAAGCATGGGAACCTCTAATCAAAGGAAAGAGAGGGCACAGTAGTACAAGTTCGGGATGTATGTGATCCCAGCAAAGCAGACACAGAGCTGGCATTAACTCTTCATGGCTTCCTATGAACACACCGCGTTGGCGTCATCCGTGGCGATAACGCAGGTTTAGGGTGGCATCACAACACAGGAATTGTTTAACACAGGGAAGCACCACCAGACTGATGGATTCCACTGCCAGCTGCAATGCGCTCTCCTTTATTGCTGATCAGTGTTATTCCTGCTGAACCCAATATGTGTCTGCTTTCTGCAGATTATTAATGGCTGCTGCCGAAACTGTATGGCATGGTAGTAATAGCTGTGAAATCAGCGCTGCCAATATATGTAGACTTATTTCTAGTAAATGCTCAGCATTCTCTGCATTATTGCAGTAAAAATATTCTATAAACTGGTATTATAGAAGCCTCACTACAATGGGCACACGTTTGATGCATAAAATAAATATCTTAACATTGAATTTCTAAATATATAAATAAACGAAAGAGACTTTTACTCATTGAAATGTTCCCTAATAAAAACATCATTTTACTAGTCTATCCAGTGCAATGGAAAAACGGTTACTCACACAGATCCCTGTGCTAAGATTCAAAGGGATCCACTAGTGCTGGACAATTACACATGAATAGATTTACCCAGCCAGGACCGGCACTGATAGGGGCTCATCTATAAGAGGGCCCTGATGCTGGCCAGGTGGATCGACCCAGTACTACTAAATTGTGAACACAGGGCTACATTTATTAATTCCTCACTGTGGCTGGTAATTTTAATAGCCAGACTCGCATCAGCTCGCCGTGAGCCTGGCTACACCGACCAAAGCGTTTATTAAAACTTACCTGACCGACGAGGTCCCATGGCATTGACATTCATGTTCCTCTGAGCCCTGGCATTGATATACTTTGCAGGAACATCGATGTCTGCAGTAATCCCGCAGGTAAGTTTTCCTCTGAATTTTTTTTATTTTTGCTTTTTTTACACAATCCTAGCGGTCTTCCTAGACGTCTTAAGTGAAGATTGCAGGGATAGAGGCAATATCGGCATCTTCATATGAAAATGGACTTTAATGTATATCACTACCACAAATCACGGACTATATAAAGGTTTGGTGGAACTAATGACATTTTTGTGATACCCCATTCTTAGTAACATCGGGCCAGATCCACACTGCAGAAAAAGCGTTGTGCACTCTAATCTGTGAGCACTACATAAATTGCATACTCTACTCAACTTACATAACTGTCGCAGGGGGGCGCGAGCATCCTACAGGTGGGTGGGGGGTAGGGCTGGCTTCCGACCTTACTTACTATCCATTTAAGGAAAAGCGTTGTGGGTCCTCTGTTCAGATTCCTCTCCATATGGTAGTAGTGGTCTGCGTCATAGGCACATGAATCAGTCATTTTAACACTCGGTCCACTGAAACTATTTGTGGGAGTTTGGATTTTGCCCATGATGACAAGCTGCTTAAATTAAACAAGGGGTGAAACATAATTCAGTGATTTGCATTAATCACACCCCATGTGGCAACCTCCTGTTTCCCCTGGTATCCCGGTAATGTTTGGCAGCTTGTGGGCGGGGAGATGATGCCATAATTTATGCAAATCACATTGAATTCCCGCCCCTTTTGTTCATTAAGTAACTTTTAATAAATCACTTTTAATAAATCATAATGTAAATTATGCTCAATGTCAAATATCACTCTTGCGTGGTGTTGAAAAATAGCTGTAATCCAATACAATCAATTTGACTCCCCCTGAAATTCAACAAGGTTTTTCCCAAGTGTAACTTTCCACCTCATCTCCTCTTATTTTCTAACTGCACCTGGACCAAGATGACACGTCCTTAAGAAAATCATTAAGGAAACGAAGACTCACTTTTTACCTAGGGTCAAAGCCTCTTTGCTTTACTGCACATACTATGCAATGATTTCTGCTCCTTTGAATCGTTTGCCCTGAACATTCAAACCTTGCCTTAAATAACAACGTTTTAAAACAACCCTGTCTCATTTGTTTAGCCAAGCATTTAATTAATGCATATCCATCTGTTACACTCTCCATGTCTGTCTTCTATTATTCAATGTTCATATAATATTATTTTCATCCTTGGTTTTAGCCTCATGTAATTCTTTGCTGTATTGTGTACATGGAAGTCCCCTTGTAAAGAATATGCTCTGTAAGTAGAGTATATTTTCTTTTAATATTCAATATATTTATTCTCCACATAGCATACACTGATGATTGAGCTTGCACAACCAAACTGCATAAACATATATGTTGTAACATCTTAGTCAGCTGTGTTTTTAGCAATTTAAGACTCTGCGCAATTTCATGAATGAGCGATTTGACACATTCACCAATCTGCAAATATCTCACCTCATTCTATGTTCCCATAGATCAGAGTCGCACTGCTGACTCTCCATAAAGTGATCACCACAAGATATTAGAGATGAGTCACGGCTTTTCCAGATTACATTGCAGGCCCATAGTCCTGATACTATCATTTCAATATAATAAAGTTGATGAGAAGTTGGTTGTTGCTAAAGACCAGGTCCACACCTGTGTACAGCATGTATGATAGGTAGGAGGGGGAAGCATACCTCCCAACATTCCCATCAACGGAAATGGAACAAGTAAGTCCTACCCCTAGTGGAGCCCTAACCTCACCCTCAGCCATCTACTGTCCATTCTTCTATGTCTCTTTTCTCACTGATTAGGAAAAAATTTAGTTTTGCCTCCTTGGATGGGATCCAGAACCCCAACTGGTACCGGACTTCCGCACACATATATGCACTTGCGCATCAATGTTCTTTATGCCAGGGAGTCCCTCCCCAGGACTGGTCCTGCTCCCCACCCACATAAATTATGCTAGGTGACATGGGTATATTTAAATTAAGGGATTGGGCATGGGTTATGGGGAACTTGGGCGATTCAGCAGGCTGTGGGACCGATATCCACAGAAAGAGCTGCACAAAAGAGGGGAGTGATGGAGGAGTTCAATCTCCTATCCCACATGGTCGCACTTTCCTGTTAGCTCCGTTCACACAGAGAGCTGGATCCAGTCCTTTATCGGCACAAAGCATTGGGTAAGGTATACAATAATCATATCAGTAGGCCGTGTGAGCTGGGCTTCATTACAGGATCATCATTCCCCGCTGTGGACCATGTGCAAGATGGCCACCCCCACTCCCAGGACTTCAGGAGAGCTGCTCAAATCTGGAGTTACTCCCAGACATTGGAAGAGTTGGCAGATATTAAATGATGGGGAAGAGCATGCCATGTCTCTATTGCTTCATACCGACATCCATCCAGAAATCCCTGCATCTGCCTAGTATCGCTTGCAAGTGGCTTCATTGCAACTGGAGAGCCAAAGCCTGCCTTTTGCTGGACTAGATTATTTCCCGTGTTCTCCAGGGTTAAACGTTGAGCACTCGGCAAGAGACAAGGACACGAAATTCCACTCTTCAGATTTGTTTGCTCAAAGGAATTAGCCCAAAAGGTAACATCCTGTGACAGTACCAGGCGGCAGGAGATGTGTAATGATGAAAAAGCTGTGTCAATAATGAGAAGCAAAGAGCCAGCGATCACTATTTGCTTGCGACTAATCCACACTTGAAAAAGCCATGTCTGCACCACAGTCTTCCACTTACTATTTGCAGTGATATTATCCTATTCCTTCTCCTTTTCGGTTCAAATGCTGACTCATCCAAATGTTTGGAAGTCATGCCAGAGCTTGTATATCTAAATGGATATGAAGGATGAGCAGACTTAGGAGATTGTAAGAGAAGACAGGAGCTATTGTTCTGGGAACATATTCAAAATATGCATTTACTAGCAATTTATGGAGTAGGAGTTTTTCATCCCATATCTGCAAATGATATAAATCTTGGAATTCTGCTTTGCTCAGCTCTCCGTCTCTTAACCTGTTTCTCATACAACATGAGATCCACTTGTTCCTTCATGGATTTTTTGCTATTCAGATATTGTTTCATTGAAAATCCAGTTATCTTTCTGCCGTCTAGTATTGTTCCACAATATTGTGTTTATTTCTCCATAGTACACTTCGTTTTTCGTCCAGTCTGCTATGTATATAATATTTACTTCTATTTATCTTCTTTTGCCTGTTGTCATCAGGTATTCAGGTATTTTTTTTGTTTGCAACTTTCTTATTTGATATTGATATAGTTGTTTAGTTAATAGTTTTTTTTTTTACAACTGATTCTATAGTAAAAGTTGTAAATAGTGCTTCAACAGCATACAAAGACATAAAAAGGTATACATAAAATAGCATCTCTATGGAATAATCCTCAAGAAGAATTAAATCTGTGCATTCAGGGGCTGATTCAGAGTTGCATTTACACCCTTTTTTTTAGGTGCAAGTCTAGAGCTGAGCAAAACCATGTTGTAATTTGAGGGGTGCAAATAAATGTTCATTTTGCAAAAAGATTTCACAAACAGCATAGCATTAAGTTGAATCTGTAGATTAGAGTTGAGCNAGTAAACTTTACCTCTCAACTCTAATTCTGTTTTCACAGTTTATACTTGCCCTCCCTGCGGTTGAATGTTTGGTTTTGTCTAGGTCTACACTTGCACCTGTTTTACACTTACTTCCAAACTCTGGATCAGACCCTAAGTGAGCAATGTAAAGATGCAGCACCTTGACAGTCCGATTGTGGTTCCCTGGTTCAATTGGTCTTATTCGATAAAGCTGTTCGAGGCAACCATACAACAAACTGACTTCAATCAAGAAAGAAGAAGACATAGAGTATTCACCAACAGAAGCACCACCAGATACCCAGCACCAACAGGTAAGATTTTTCCCAACTCGCCCCTTCCATTACCTTAACCCTTACTCTCCCCTCCCCACAGACTAACCATTCCCCTTATCCTATCAAATCCCTTTCTGCAGTATAAACCTAATCCTCACCATCTCCAGAGCCAGATTACCCATCAGGCAACCAAGTCTCGCACCTAGGGCCCGGCGAGCCCTATGGCCCACCATGGCTACCTGCAATATGGCCCAACACACCAGTCCTCTACCAGTACTTCACGTAATGAGCTGGCCTTGGGGAATGGCACGGCTCAATACTATTAGCTGCAAGGAGACTGCTTCCTATTTGTATATGTAAATATATATAAACATGGGCCCCCAAAATGGTATCTTACCCACCCATCTTAGATCAATCCCCTCCAGAAGCCTAAAGCTAATCCTCCTTTTCTATACCTCTTTCACTCAGTCCTCTCTACTGTAACTATGGAAGCTGCACTGAGTGAGCAGAGAACTATATCACCGGAACCCACCGGAACCCACCCGGTGATATCGCTCTCTGCTCACTCAGTGCAGCTTCCACAGTGCTCTCCATAATGCTCTCCGCTCACTCAGTACAAATATTCCTGGCTGGGGCCCAAGCCTGGGCCTGTGTTCAAAAAATTTTGGGCACCACTATTTCTAATGGCAGCCCTGCCTAATACTAACCCTTCCCTTTTAAGCTCATCCTCTACCGGCAGAACAAGACATACCTCCATGAGACGTTGACCTTCCAGCGGTAAGATAGTAGTGACTATACACCTTCAGCGCCATGTAAAAAATTCTTATTCCCTATCAGTAGTGGTGGCGTAGACACATGAACCCAAATACTAGAAAAAAATACTACTCTGCGCCAATAGCTTTATTATCTAATAATAGTGGGTATCTTTATCAAACCAAAATTTCCTCAAGATTATTCTTGGAATAAGATCGAAACGATTTAATTACCAAAACTTCCATGAAACGTATTGAAGCATTTCACTCCCCTCTATTAATAGGTTTACTGTACATCTGTGAAATCAATCCTAGAGCCATTATTATAATGTTATTTCAGTAATAATCTATTTTGCAAATTGCATCTTCTTTATATTTATCTTGTTTATGGTCTTGTCTTGTAAATGATGGTGACCATTTCCAGTGGCCTTCTGATCTGCGCATCTTTCTCATCCTTCTAATCTTTTTTTTTATAAGTGTTAAAACATACAAATTTATATGAATAAATGAAAGCAAATGGCAGGAGGAAATGATATCTATATTTTTTTTATAGAAATATATGTTCCAAGATTTGCTTCTGTGAAACAATCTGTGCATTGTACCACTCCCAGATGGTTCATTAATTCACAGTAATTTAAGGGAATCATTGCTGCGATGTGACACTTCTATCAGTCACTTGATACGCAACTTACTCTTCATTAATACCACTCATCATACACATAACTGCGTGTTGCCGGGATCATTTAGAAACACCAACAATGCATTAAAAGGTGCTTAACAGGAACCTGCTACATAGGTGTGTGTATTAGTAAAATGTGTTTGGTTATGCCATCATTGTCACATACTTCATTTTGGCAAACCATGACTTCTATGCCGAGTGTATAGCAATTAAATACCACATTGTTGTTGTATCCTGGGTATTTTGTTACTTCACAGAGGATGGAGGGGCACAGATATTACTATGCAATATAATTTTGTTCTTTTTGCTGATCATCGTTGATTTATCTGCAAAATGTAAAGAGCTTTGAAACCTGCTAAGCAAAGTCCTGATCAACAGAAACATAAAAACTCCACCAAAGTCAGTAAGCAAAACCGTATCTTAATACTGTGAGGCATTACTATAATATATTGCAGTGTCCCTGTAAGTGAATCCTCAACACAAAACATTTGGATATGTCATATCTCACTTGTTTCAGGTTACAGTATATACTCGCTTTTTCTCTTAGATATTCACAGTTTATTTATTATTCTAATAAACGTATTGAAGGTTCTTATTTTGCACTACAGGACTTCTCCTGAGCTGCACCCACCCTCTGGAGTAACCATCCGTATCCATTAAGACTACCTTCTACTCTCTGTACCTCCAAGCACTATATTAAAATGCACCTCTCCAAGCTTAGCAAATTATTGACCTGCTTCTCCACCTTTGTCTACCACTTTTATCATTCCACCTGACTGGGCCATTGTGTGCAATATAAAACTTTATGTATTAAACCCCAATGTCTTAATATTGTAAGCGTGTGAGCAGGGCACCTGTACCCACCCAGTGTGTTTGCTGCTATCCAGTCTTTTTTATAATGACTGTTTAAAATGGTAAATGCTTCGTAATTAATTATCCTAAGAGAACAGATCTATAGCTGAGCCATGGATAAGCATTACGCTGGAGAAAACTAGACTAACTTCTAGACAAAGCTTAATCTTGATTCAAATCAATTGCATTGCTACATGTCAAGTCTGATGGCCGGTCTATGAATGTAAACTCATCTGTACATTGAACCAGTTATTTTCAATCATGCATTCGCCAATCATCTGGGCTTTACCATAATCGCTAGTATCCACATGTATAATCCAGAGGATAATGTCAGTATTGTCACACTTATCCACAGAAGGACTGGACACAATATATAGAGCTTCAATACATTTACAGAAACAATTCCGCATTATAGTATTTATTCCAATATACATATAGAACAAATATACAAGTAGTACAAGAGGAAGAAACATAAAACATAGAGTTTGGTAAAACCATATAGAATATATTAACCATATACTGTCAATAGAAAAGCTATTTACCTAAACAATCTGGTTTCTGGATTTAGATTAAAAGAAATACGGCTTCTAAATCCTCTTTACTGGAAAACATGTCGAAAGTCACAGCATTACAAGTCACTCCAAAATTCTTTGAGCCAACTTAAGTCCCTTACAAGATTTAGAAGATGTATGGTGCCTTCAGAGAAGCCCAGGAGATTAAAAAGCAGTCTTTGAAGATAAAAATACTCAAGCTGCCGTTGCCTTTTTTATATAAATTATTTGTTAAAATTTCATTTTGGGCTTGGTGCATGAAGCAGTGTTAAGAGTGCAAGTAGTATTTTATTGCTGTCTAGAAAGCAATATAGTCACAGTGCATAGAAGACAAGATTTACAAACTGCATTGTACCAATACATCTCGCATTGCTGGAGAATATATGAAGTGAAAGACAGTGAATGGATCTAAGAAGTCTACAGCTATTGTAGGATACCTCAGTATAATGTGGTGCTGGGTCAGTCATTTCCGAGCTAATGCGGTCATGCATTTTTGTTGTTCTGCTGTTCAAATGTTGTCATGTTTTATGTGTTATTATTAGTGACAGGGGCGGAACAAACAAGGCTGCCGTCTGTACCAGTGGTCGAAGTGGAAATGTAGAAGTGGGGGTAAGGACAGTCATTCGGCATGAAAAAACGAAATATAATTAAAGTCAATGGAGATTTGTAGTATTTCAATTACATCAGTGGAAGAAGTACCGGTATTGCATACCCCTGTATACACCCCCACTTCGAGCCCTGGTCTGTACCCTATCCTGGGGACCATGACGAATGAGGCCTTAGTCCATAAAGAGCAATTGTACTTCAACTGTTTTGATAAACATGGCTGTAAGCTATTTTTCTGCTGACCTAAAGATTTTTTTTCTTTTTCCTGCTTACAGTCTGGAAAACTGTGTCCATTGAATGGAATCCACAATCTCTCTCCATTCACAAAAAGAACCCAGAGGTCGCGGGGAGAAGTGGAACGGAGGAAGAATCCAAAATTACTACTACGGCCATCAGAGTGCTTTTCGGGACAGTATATATATATATATATATATATATATATATATATATATATGGGACATTGATTCTTCACAAGACTTGTGGACAAATTTATGAAAAAGAGACACTTTGGACTGATTTTATGAATAAGTTACGTTGTTAGAAGTTGTACCAATAAGATTCCTTGAGAATTTGCTAGCTAGTTAGACAAGGAGCGCCTATCCCCTCTTACACATTTACCCCTTATCTTCCCAATAACATCTATTTCATTCAGACTAGTAATTATTAACTATTGATAACCTCCATTCCCAGTATACAATACAGTAGAATACAGTGTACTTTGTATGTAGTCATGTAGCTGCACTGAGCTTGACTCCTTTGTGGTCGTACTGTATATACCCACACAGACACCCAAAGGTACATTGCACTGGATCACATGCAGCATGTAAGGGGTGCTCAATGCATGCATGACAAAGCACGTCCTATCATCTCCATTATGTCAATATCATGACATTTGTGGAGTGGTAACATAATAAGAAAGCCTGTTTTGATAGGATCTTATTGCAAATACAAATGACTCCTTTTTTTGAGACTATCAAGAATTGTTAAAATGTTTTATTCAAAGGTCATGTACATCATAGCTGCATCATATTTAAACTTCAAATTATTAAAGCACATACTTATGAATCATAAATGCTCATGAACCTGAGTCATAATGGGCTAGATCCAGACAAGTGTATTCTTAGGATACAGAACTGCATATGAATCTAAGCCACTTGATCGCACTGCATTTCATTTGATCTCATCCTGACCAGTGGTCGAAAAGTGGAAATTTAGAAGTGGCGATATGGACATTCAGAAGTGACGTTAAGAAAAAACTGAATATAATGGAAGTCAATGGAGATTTGTAGAATTTCAATTACATCAGTGGAAGAAGTGCCGGTATGGCATACCCCCCCACTTCGAGCCCTTATCCTGACATTAAAGCAAAGACCATTCCAGCAAAGAAACTGTCCACTATTAATAAATGTCAAATATGTAAACCCATCCAGTCCAGGTCTGACCAATAGGGTGATAAAACTTCAGTTTAGGGCATGGGGCTTTAGAGTATAGGGTTCATGGTGCCGGCCATTGCCAAAAGTTGGCAACCCTGTTGTAATGTCCCTTGTACAATTTCCCAATATCCATGCAGACATGCATAGTACCTACTTGGATATAACCCAATAGTAAACAATCATTTACAGAAAAAAACTTTTTTTTTTGTATATATATTTAATCCAGTGACAGCTCAAGGGTAGATTTACAACTTTCATATAGGGAATACTGTACAACAGGAATTATGCAGCTTGCTCACCCTAATCTTTTAAATTTTATTCCCGTGTCATGTAGGAACCTCACAATGTCTGAATTTACGTCACCAAAGTCATGTGAGGTGACACGATTTGGAATCAGGAAAAGAAAAGAAACAAAGAGATAAGGATAAGTCAGAGATAGGGGTGGAGGGGAGTAAAAAGTTCTATTTTGTTGTTCTCACTTTTGAGCTTGACAGAATGTTTATGTAGAAAAGTTTTTCTTTCCTCTGGTGTCTGCATACAATCTCATAAATTCTCCGTTTTTAATAAAAACCTGGCAGGTGAAACAATAAAGGCTTGATGATATTTGAAATCGCTTTCAACTTAAACAAAACATATGAAGGTAAACTGAATTGCAAATTGGGTCTAAATTAAGACATTCTTGTCACTTGTCTGTACTGTAACTAAATATGGCAGAAGGTTTTTTTTCAGCTTTGCAGAATAAAAGAAGAACAGAGACTTAGTTGCTTTATAAAAGATTAACTTTATTTGCCTTAAAAACCAGTGTGAATCCATTCCCAGGCATGGCCAGGATCGCCAGAGATTGTTTGCAGCAACAGAAAATGTATTAATGTTTATTTGGATTTCTATTTACCCCCATATTTGCTTAGATAATATGTTATTATTATCCCTTTGCATAACCAAAGGTAACAAGATATGTCACTGTGATGCAGTGCCTGTTTTTAAATGACACTGTTTTATAAACATACCTCCCAAGTGTCGTGATATAGCAGTTCCTATTTTGGGGTCAGGAATCGCAACACTTTGGAGGGAACAAAACTATTGATCAGCATTTGCAGCCTTTAAAATCTACCACTGGGCGCCTGGGTTTCTTGTATTAGCAATCTCGGAAGTGACGTAACATGTAGGGGCGTGACTTATTCAAGGGGGTCGAGCTTAGCTCCATACCCCTGGGCCAAAACTGGCCAGCCAGCTCCTGCTATAAATCCTCATTCACTTATGTACTATGTTTCCATACCACCGCTTATAAACTTCCACTTTGATCTCTGATATACATTGTCCTAACAACTGTGATTTATTTTTCATGAAATATATTGCATGGGCGTGTCAACAAAATAACTATAAACTATAACTATGAGACGGAGAAAGAAAAGAGAACAAAATTAAAACACAGTGACACAATGTTACAGGCATGTAACATTACCATGATAAGTACTTGTAGTAAGTAAGGACTATTTACAAAAGGGCAATAATTTTAATCACCGGAAATCCAGGTGTTTAATATTTAGAATTCTAACAAAATAAAACTCCCCTCATTTCTTTTCTTCTTTACCTCCTCACTTATAAATTAGGTCAGGTCACATGTCTATATAGAGTTATAGAGTTATAGAGATTAGTCAGGAATCTGCTGGTCGGTTAATTAACAATCACTGGCCAGCCGACTACTGATAAGTCTTTAGGGCCGGGGTTAGGTCTGTGGGCGCCCTAGGCAGACGTAACACTGCACCCCCTCCAGAACGAGTGACGTTGTGGCGTCATGGCGGACCATGATGTCACCGGACCGAGACGTCGTAACATCACGCAAAACCCCCCTTCCCATCTAGAGCAAAGTATATGGGAAGGGGGAGGTCGGGTTCGATGTTCCATAGTCATTTAAAATGACTGAAAAT
>JABWIB010003131.1:0-10917 GCA_016617825.1 Platyplectrum ornatum | reverse complement strand
AAATTAACAGCTGGTCAGTGCAGCCGCAGATCACCAGGGAAAACACCGGCAATCTGTGGCAAGGAAATGTGTCTAAGGGCTAAATTGCGATGTTGCCNAAACAAACAAATCAGATTCTAGCTGTAATTCTCTAGTATGTAATAGTAATGCGAGATGTAGAATCTGATTTGTTGCTATGGGCAACATCTCCACTTTTCCTTTCCCAAAGTTAGTAAATTTAGGCCTAAGAGAATATTCTAAAATTGGGAATTAGATTCTCCCTATTATTGGCAGCACAGTGGTTCAGTGGTGAGGTGTTGAGTTCAATTCCTGGACAGGANTTTATCAGTGTGGAGTTTGGATGTTCTTCCCCTGTGTGCATGGGTTTCCTCTGGGTGCTCAGGTTTCCTCCTATACCTAAAATATGCTGATATGTTAACTGGTAGCTGACTAAATTGCCCCTAGTGTATGTGGTCCATTGTATAATGGAAGCTTGCGGTCTGGGCCCCCCCCCTTCCACCCATTCTCTCTGTTACCACCCAGTCATGTCTTAATGAGTTTCAAATGAAATATTATTAACTAAATATATTTATATTTATTTAATATATTTTTATGTGTATTTCTTCACAGTAGATAAATGAGAGGTCTCATTTGATTGGTTGGTGTGGCAATACTTTTATTTTTATTCCAATNTACCCCTGTGTTTTGGTGCCTCTGTCAATGTGATATTTATATTCAATGTTCAATGGAAGTATTAGATAGACATAGAGGGTCTGGGGCAAAATTAATTGTTTTATTTATTTATTTATTTATTCCATTAAACCCACCAGATTGAATTGCTGATGTCATTTTTACCATTGGTTGGGATGAAGAAATTAGCATTTCAGTTCGGTCACACTTTAGTAATCCTTAAAGTGTGAATTATTCGCCTTGGTTTTTATTTTTATATAGTTTTTTTTTACTCTTTTTAGATTATCTCCTCCTACTTTTCCTGCAGTCTTTATATAGTGTAAAAATCTCTTTTTTTTCTAAACAAACGGAACTCATGCATGAAATTAAACAAGAGATACATATGAGAACAAATGTCAAAAAGACTATTTCTTTAAGCAGATTATGTTAAGCAGAGAGAATAGAGAGTTTGGATGGCGCTGTATCCCAAATATAAACAGTATAAACCTCTTATTGTACAATTACATGCCAAGACAATCGAGTAGTTTCACAATGGACTATTCTCTTTCTGAGATAGTAGGTTTATGCAGAAAAAATGCAAATATGCTCTACACAAAACCATGTTGAACAGCAGGAGGAGGCAAATATTAAATGTCCAAACAATTAGAGTTGACGGCTGACCTTTCCTATGTCATCTGTAAACTACAGTTCAACAATAAAGCATCAGATCCAGAGTTAGGAGAAAGTGCAAAAAAAGGTACAAATCTGTGAGATATGTTGAGAGGCACATGGCAGCCAAGCTCAGTGCGACTGTGTCACTATATTCGTTACGTAATGTATACNAGGGGTTATGAAAAGTATGATTGCTTCTGTTGCAATGTAAATGCGTAAAACTATCAAAGAATAAAATTGAGAAAAACTGCATTTATTTCAATGCATATATAAATTATATTATACCCACACAGGAAAACCAGGACTTCAGATGACTGTCCTGATTTAAGATGTCATATTGTGCCATATACAGGGAGGCGGGTTTGGGTGAGGATGGGTGGAGTTTTGTAGGATATGGGAGTGGTTAGTGTCACTATCCTCTATTTGTCCCGGTTTCCTTAATGGTAATGTTGGGAAATATGAAACACTGCAATCACTGTAATTATGCTACTAATACTTGGGACATCACCCATTACGTATAAACTAACTGCAAATACTTGCTTTATTTGCTCATTAAATTAAGTTATCACAATTATCTCAATTATATTATTAACAGTGACACAGGAATGGCTTAGGACTAGACCCAAACTTACATTTATTAAGCTATTTCGCAAGTACTGTATGTGCACAGAGGTCTGTATCCGTTCCATAGTACATAGTAGGCATAGGCAATCTGTGATACACAAGTATCTTAGCACTTTGCTGCTATAAGCTTTGCCTTTGTTGCTGGTGAATGGAATACCAGCCATATGCCCATGTCACTAGGTCATTCTTCCATTGCACTTATGGCCCATGCTCAAGGATTGGTATTTACTAGAATGTTCTAGAGATTAGCATTTCCGGAACCCACCTGAACCTCGCCATCCGAGATGGAATACAAGTCGGGTCGGGTTTTCCAAACCAAACTCTGAATCCAAAACAATGCTAAACGCCATATAATTATTCTCTAAACATATCTGCTTAAATATCTCATCCTTCACAATAATGGTTTACAATATTGTGCATTAATGTATGGAAGCGTTCTCAAAGCCTATTAAGTTCCTATTTGCAATTAATGGGGTTTTCTCAGGGGGTGGAGAGGAGGATTAAAAAATTTTGCCTATTAAAGTTTAGTTCTTTAATGTGATATAGAGCAAATAAAGATTATAGGGTGAACTTGTTTTGTTTTTTCATATNCCCTAAGAGTCCTAGTTCTCACAGGGCGGTAGAGGTCGGAGTCAGACACGGAGTCAGACACGGNCAGGTGTGTGGATGGGGTTTACTTGTCTTGGGTTGTGTGCACTGGACACCAATAATCAATGATTAATATATAATTTAATTATACCNAGTCTGGAATAGGTGGCATAACCTTATCATGAGTATAACCACTGCTGTACTATTCTGTGTGTACAGGTGGGTTATAACTAGTAACTCCCACTCCTCCCTTTTCAGGTACCTATATATTCCAATGAATGAGAGTAAAGGTATCACAAATGATAATAAAGTACTTATGTATTGTATTGGATACCACCATCTATTGCACAGGC
Source organism: Platyplectrum ornatum (assembly GCA_016617825.1). Lineage (NCBI taxonomy): Eukaryota > Metazoa > Chordata > Amphibia > Anura > Limnodynastidae > Platyplectrum > Platyplectrum ornatum. The sequence continues at coordinate 8,032 of JABWIB010003131.1, read as the reverse complement.
AAATCATAGTCATTCAGGTTAATATCTGTCCTACCTAAGGTGAAAGCTGGGTGTCTTTATTGACGTGCATCATATCCATTGTCCGGACATGAGGGTCTGCCCTTTCCTCTATTGACTTTTGGGGGGTACAAAACGCATGCACTTGTCTGAACTCNGTACCGAATTCCTAAGTCGTTTTACTAAACGTNTGACCCAATCCTCATACTCCCTGCAATACTCTGTATGTAGTAAGAAGGTTAGATGTACAGTATAGAGCAGTTCTTATCATAGACAGCCAAGCTCCTAAATACACATTCAGGCAATAAGACAGGCAGCCAATCTTAACCTGTGCACTGCTGGGTCAGTGCGAAATCCACCTTTACAGTTCAGTTCCTGTGTGCAGCTGCTAAAGTTGAGTTTGCCAGAAGCTAATGTCAGACTCAGGGGAAGACAGTCAGTGACACGGGACAGATTCAGTCATCACAGCTTGCGAGCATAACAAGTCTCTCCCTCCCTCTGTGTGCCCAGGTACATTTCACGGCTGGAGACAGCTGTAATTCCACTCTCACATTCTCTATATATAAAAAGAGAGCCTCCATGGCTTGTTCTACTTAGTTATCTTTAATCTGTCATTGCGTATGTAAGTTTATTCGGTATGAAATGTACATTTACAGTGAGGTTATGTCTAAACCCTTTATTTTCTAGCAGTTTGTCAATAAGATGTGTACAATGTGCAGGGATCATTTACAGAGTGCACAGTGCCCGGGGCTGGACACAGAATCCTCTGGGGGCAAGGTTGGCACAATGTGTTATTTGTGCATTGTTAGCAGAAATGTGCATTGAGCTATAGGCAGATTATGGAATATTAAAATACTAGTGAAGTAAGTTTATTTTCCACAGTGGGATTATTGATTGTTGGTGTTGATTGCACACATCCCAACATTTGGCAGAACAAGACCAGGTGGTTTACCCCCGCACCGTCCACAAACCCCCCCTTCACACACACACACACACACACACACTTCAATCCCCCACTGCCGTTGTTCGCAGGCAAACAGGAACCCTGGAGTCAATGAGGGGGACAAGATTGGCATTGGATCGCTGCCAGTCAGAAGCCCTGCTCCTGATTGGCTGTGGCAGTGGGGGATTGGAGTGTGGAGGGCAGGTTACCGGTAGCAGCAGCCATGGAAGACACTGCTGAATCATTTTTCTATACTTTTCTATACTATACTATACTTTATACTTTTATATATTATGTTTGTAAAAATTTTGTTATTTTTGTTCACTGTTTTCATTGCCACCATCAAATATTAGGTTAGTTTAAAAAATTTAATGATTGATAAAGAATGGTAAATATTTTACCATATATACTCGAGTATAAGCCGACCCGAATATAAGCCGAGGCTCCTAATTTCATCTAAAAAAACCCCTGGGATAGCTTTTTGACATCATACAGGAAAATGACTCGAGTATAAGCCGAGGGGGGCACTTGCACCACAAAAACAAGTGCTGAAAAACTAGGCTTATACTCGAGTATATTTGAATAAGGGTTGGTGACAAAATCATGAGCAACATCGCCCAGGAATGTTTAATGATGAACTAGTTAATATATTGTATTGATGCACAGTCTATTTGTAGTTTGGGCTTTTAATGATATTTATACTTGTATGGCACTCTGCATGCTTGTTGGGGGCAAAGTAAATAACTGCTGATATTGGATAGGATCCAGAATGCAGGTGGAAGTTGGGTAATGGAAGTAAACCTGGATCCGTTCTGTGTTCTNTAGTATACAGACTTTGTATTTGAAAAGTATTTCCGACGGGGCAGTATGGTGGGATAGAGGAGGTATGAAGAAATGTCTATGCTAAGGCCTTTTGTAGAATTCCTATTTACATAAAATGTACCTAGTTGCCATAAACTAATCCTGCACACTCAGCAGAGGCTATGCNTATATAGCCATGAATAATGTGACTATGCTATCAGTGATACTCTTTACCTAAGAATAACCTGTGACAATCTGATCCNTTACATCTGGAAGACATTTTTTTATTCTCCTGAACTTTGAATTGACTTTGTGACCTAATTAGCATTGCCTAGTTAATTGAGTAGTGTAAAGTTCTTGTTTTACAGCAAGTAGTTCAGGCATGTTTAATTCAGTGACAGAAAGGCAGAGCTTTCTTCAGATTAAGTGGATTTTGTGTTATCAAGATATTTTGTATTGAAAAGATTTCCTAAAANAATAAACAAAATGAAGTGGGGGGGAAATGGTGAGGACTTAAATAAAAAAAATGGGGCAACCCATGTCTAAATCTATATGGACATTTGTATACTGCCTTTAGTTTATATTTGGGAATAACATTTTTTTCTTTGGTTTCATTAAAATGGTATAGAACAGGGTTGTCGAATTTTGGTTCCTCCCTCCCGGGTGAAGCCAAAAGTTGGTAGCATGGAGGTGGAGGATGGGTCCAAAGCCTGTTAAGTCCGTCACAGCCTTAATAAACCCAATTTGACGTTCCGTGTTACAAATATGTGGCATTTATAAACCAAGCTATTTGGCATGTGAATCTGTAATAACACAGAGACAGGAACTTGACTGATATTGATTAATTGATATTGACACAATTTCTTTAAAAAGAAAAATGTAGGAATAAAGAAACTTACACGCAANGTTCTGAGCCTGGGGTTGGTGATGGGTCTGGGACACTCCCTGTCATTGAGGCATTCCCCTAAAAATGCACAAATCTATAACCACAGATCTCAAATGTAACTCTCATATGGCCCTCTCGTCCCCCCTTTGGAATGTGATATTTGGGGCTGGATAGACTGAGTTATGACTTGATCCAGGGAACTAGCTGGTACAGATATATTTCCCAATAGACCTCTGTCACCTACTGACATATATATTGGAAACCCATGCCTCCCTTTTAGACAAAACCATAAACCATTAGATAATAAACCAACATACTGGTTATCCCAGGGCAATTGAATGGAAATATTTAAAATACACTTTATATAAGTGATTATCACAGCACCATGTAATATTTGGACAGACTTCTGGACAATGCATGATGGGCATGATTGATGTGAGAAAATGTACTACATTAATGTGAATATGTTCTGGTGTGCATAAGTAGTAGCTGTATTTTATTTCAATAAAATACGTACTAAATTTGACACTTAATGGCATCTCCTAATTTCCCAAAAATAGAGGACATAACAAAATGTAATGAGCGAGAATTCAAACTCGACCATGCGAGAATCAGTTCCCATCGGAGCAAGAATTAATCTCCCACTAAAACTCACACAAACACGCCAGCGAGAATAACACCACCACCTATCCCGACCAATAGTGAATACTTAAACACGTACATAAAATTCACACAAAACTCGCTGCGAGATACAGAAATTTCCCCCAAAGCGCGTAACTTTATTATTGGCCCTAGCAAATACTGTAGCAAGAGCCACGAAGAAACAACGAAACACAGACAACTGCAAAATATGGAGAGAAAAAAATGACATGTCAAAATAAAGCTCATGTTGTGCCTGTCTGGGCTGGCTGATCATACATAACTAAATCGCTTTAGGGAAACAAGATTAATTGCAACAATGTTCCTTGGAGGTAAATAGTCATCAGAGATACCGTCCTCAACCTGTGATTGTCAGAACGTTCCATTCTCCTGTTAATGATTCATTCCGTCGTGGTAAGGGGTCCAATTAACATATTACCACGGTATTCCATTTTTTCTTTAACTACATTTGTACAATTCCCAAGTTCATTCTTTATTGATATATAAGAGATTGATCGATGTTATCATGAAAATGTCTGAGCTGATAACTTTGCAAAACTCTTTATTTAATCATGCAATATAAGTGAGGGTCCAAGCACAGGTCAAGATATAGCCGTACAGAAGTCCTTTGTAATACAACTGGAGACGTTGATATATATTCTGCATGCCGTTTGACATATTACATGGATGAAAGTACAGGATACAGAAGTGTCACGCGCATTGTATCCATTCTGTACCCTGACAAACCTGACCTTGCCTGTAAAGCTAACACTCATAGCATATATTAAACCTGTCATGTTCAGTCTAAGTCACTTTTTCTGTTTGGCTACAAAACTATTCCTCGTCTTCAATTTAACAACATTCAGAATCTTCCCAAAATATTGTGTGTTATTTTTCTAGACCTGAAAAAATGGTAGCAACAAGGATTATGATACCAATTATAAACATTATATCATGTTGACTTGAAAATNATAATAATAATAATTATTATTATTATTATTATATTGCATTAAAGAATATATAAAACAGGTCATGAAAATGTTTGTATTTCATTTGATTTAATAAAGGAAATGCATTCTATTTGTTTATTGTTGTTGTTGATACAGTAAGTATATTTACACATGCAGAATGCATAAGTACTTCATGCAAACAGTTTGCACTTGAATGCAGATGATATGTACAGATATTTCCACATATAACTTTCCCCCAAAATTAAAAATACAATACAACATTGACATGTATAACTGTTTACTTATCTTTAAGAAGCTCTTTTCGCTACATAACTCCCCCTGTTAGCAATGAATGTGCATAGTCAGCTCCATTCATTACTCACAGCGGGAGGCGTCTTTGAACAGAGTGGGTGAGACGTCTCACTTGCAGTCGCTGGACGGCTCCCACTTTGAGTAATAAAAGGAACTGACATCACCTATTCATTACTTGCAGAAGAAGTAATGTAGTATTGGTGGGTCTTAGGTCCAAAAGTGGCATGTTAGGGAAGCCATGCTCATAACTCTTAAGCTGGCCATACACTATAAGATAAATTGTGTCCAATCGAAAGTTTTTTTCAAGAGTGGGCAAAACCACATTGAATTGCAGGTGTAACAGTAACGCTGGTCAGTATCTGTGTGCAACATGCAACAATAAAGTATTCTCCCTGCATGCACACACTGACATTCATTTTACCTCCCTGCAATTCAACATGGTTTTACCCACAATCTTTGATTGGAATAAGTTATCTTATAGTGTGTGGCCAGCTTAAGTATTCAGCGGAGGTATTTCTTTTCCAGAGGTCTGGATCCAGTGATCTTCCATGATTCTTTATCCCTTTGGAATGCTACACTTACATGTTACTTCGCATTGTGCATGAATAGAGTACAAATGCTTCTGATATTCTAACTAACAAGCCAATTATACACTATATTTGGGTGATATCTCTTTTGATTTCTTTGATTTGTTTTTATTATTATTTTATTTATTTTATTTTATAAGTAATAAAACCCAAAGTTATATTAAAACTCATTCTTTTTCTATATAATAAAAATAATTCCTTAATTCTGCCTGTAATTCGGAATATTGACTAAGTATAGTGCAAAATATTAAAATAAAGCATAACAAAAATGAAAATAAAATATTTATGTATATACCCTAACAAAGGAAATAAATAAATGCATATTGATACTAAATGGGAATCAATCCAGTACATGTACGTGTGGCATTTTAATGACTGGAAACATCTTTAGTTATGATACTGTGAGCAAGACTGGCAGATATTATTATTATTATTATTTGTAGATGTCGTTGATTGTTGCAGCAAGTTGTGGGTTTTTTTTTTTGTGTTTGAATATATACATAGATCTCTCTGGTACTTATTATTTATTTATTTAAGCACGGTCATTAAAATTAGCTATGTTTAATCATGCTTTCAAATTGTCCCCTATCCAGGAAACTCACGCGCGCTGCCTCTCTCATAGCTGCAGAGGTAAAAAAACGAGAATGTGACAGGATTTATGATAATTTTCTGGGTGTTTTGTGGACAGCAGCGAGACATAGTAATGCTAATGGATTCAGGTCTGACAGCCATTAACAGCAATTGAGTTTGTCTTGGTGGCACAAATAAGGCACGGTCAGGTAAGCGGATGCAAGGTCTCTCCTTCCATATTTACAGTGTAACGAATCTGACGACTTTCTCAGCATGTTCTGTGGGCGGCAGGGGTCAGAGGTCAGTTGTTTGTCTCTTCACTCTTTTTTTCCCTGCATATATACTCTTGTGGCTTATAAAACTCATATATATATATATATATATATATATATAGCTTTCAAATAGTTCAATTTACCTCTTTCAACTAATGCAGTATAAAAGAATAACAACCTAATTGATGTAAAAATCACCACACCAACCAGTCCAGTACGGGCCACTCTGGTTCCAACGATCGTCCTGGATCTGTACTATAGGGCGACACAATAACCGTAAATACCACAACAAGACAGGAACCACCAACAGGTAGCTCAACAAGGGTTACCTGGTTCAGTTACTTCACTGTATCCAGAAGAAACTGTAACTACTCCTAATGGTACCCAAAACTATGGGATCGGACTGCACCCCAACTAGGCTTGAGTGGAATAAGGTTCTATCCCAGCGGGTTCTGATTTGCCCAGACTGCGGAACACACAGTGTCTTATTCCTGGCCTGTTATGTGAGTATTAGTGAAGACCATGGCACCACAAGACCCACAGTTTTGGGAGCCTTCATANCAACTCTGCATTGGCCTTGGGAAAAAACTTGGAACCCATTTCCACCAAAATAAACCGGGTCTATGTGCATAAACCTGGGGAAAAAGGTTATTAGAGTTACATTTATAGAGTGGATAAGTGGAAATGTTGACCTTAGCAACCATTCAGATTATAGCTGACATCATTCTCATGTAATAGGGAGACCAAGAATCCCATTGGTTGCTATGGGCAACATCTTTCCTTTTTCTACATTTAGTAAATCTAGCCCATGGTGTATAATTAGGTGCATGGAATATTTCTTTCACTACCATGCTCCTTGATCTCATGTAATTAGAAAATAAGGCAAGTATGATTAAACTCTACCAATGCAACACTTAAATTAAACTGAATTCTTTTTTTTTTCCTTGGCTTAATTAAAACAAAAGAAAGTTGTAATTAATTACAGGTGACACACAAGTTAAATTAGATAATAACTTAAAAAAAACATTTGGCCAGTTATTTCCACACCAGGAAAATGTCACATTAAGGGATGTGCATGTACAGATTTTAATGAGGCATAAATAGCATGTACCAAGGGGTCCCACAAAAACCACTGCACCCCAGAAGAGAGAGATGTGGGTAACCTGTTATGAACTGTAATGGTCTGGGGCTTGTTGGGGATAGAGCAAAGTATTTTATCACTTAAGTTATTTTTTGGCAAGTGGTCATATGCAGGCACCTGAACTGCAATGCGTCATGCGTCAAAAGGACATCATTACACAGTGGTAGTCTGTAGTCAGAGATATCTCTATTTTAGCATCTTCATTACTGCAAATATTCTCTTTTTCCGATGAACCTAAAGAGCCAATGCAGAAGATGAAGCATTCATCACCTGATGGAGATAAGTCTTACAGGAGAGCTTAGAAGGGGAGGTTTAGTATTAGGCTATGGAGAGTGGATGGAGAATAGAAGGGGAAGGTTACATTTAGGCTACAGGGAGGGGATGGATCAAAGGAGGATCGGAAAAAAGGAAGGTTAAATTAGGCTAGTGGGTGAGGGATTGGTTAATAGAAGGGGAAGGTTAGGCTCAGGCTGCAGTGAAGAGATGGATTGAAGAAGGGGAAGGTTAGGCTTAGGCTGCAGTGAAGGGATGGATTGAAGAAGGGGAAGGTTAGGCTCAGGCTGCAGTGAAGGGATGGATTGAAGAAGGGGAANGTTAGGGTTAGGATGTGGGGAGGGCTCCATAATAGAAGGTGAAGGTTAGGGTAAGGCTGTGGAGAGGGCTGTATAATAGAAGGTGAAGGTTAGGGTTAGGCTGTGGTGAGGGCTGTATAATAGAAGGTGAAGGTTAGGGTTAGGCTGTGGAGAGGGCTGTATAATAGAAGGTGAAGGTTAGGGTTAGGTTGAGGAGAGGGCTGTATAATAGAAGGTGAAGGTTAGGGTTAAGCTGTGGAGAGGGCTGTACCAAACAATGTATCTAAACTATGGATCAGCACATACATAAAACTGAGTTTTAGTTCACAATATAGCTATATTGGTTTACGCTCACATGCCCA
>JABWIB010003130.1:0-31769 GCA_016617825.1 Platyplectrum ornatum | reverse complement strand
GTTACTGTTACACTGTTATTACACTTGTGCTGGAAACATCATCTCTCACCTGTAATACTGATTGCAATTAATTCAATTTGCCTCCCCTGCAATTCAACATGGTTTTGCCCACTCTTTAGATTGGAACAATTTATCTTATAGTGTATGGCCAGCTTTAGTCAAGAGTGGGCAAAACCATGTGGAATTGCAGGGGAGTTCAATTTAATTAGTTGTCTCCCAAAAGAATGGAAAATATTATTTTGTGTTTTCTACCACCATTCATAAATATTACTTATTGTTGCATACATCAAACAAAATAGTTTTTGTTTTAAGTTAAGCAATTAAATCAAAGCAGATGCTCCAATTCTTAAATAGGAAGAAGTCTGACACTATAAACTTGTTTTGCTGCCTTTATTTAGCTGTCATTAACCACTGCAGAGAAAAGACTAATTACTGCACTTCGATATGCTATTTTTATCTTTCGTGTATAGAGCTGTGATAATGGCAGCTAATGCTATTTTAGAAAATATTTATATTCTGCAATTTGCAGCCTAATGCCTTTTTATGTTTCCTATTTCTAAAGATGAATGTGGGGGGTGCATTGTGTCAGCATTTTTTGCATTTTTCCACAAGATGTAAACCATTGGTGAGTCACAAAAACAGAAAGACTGCCAAACAACATCTACAAAAGCCATTACATTACAGTTCTGAAATAACATGATAACGCAGATGAGAGGAACAACATCCTATGGACAGATGAGACAAGATCAACTTGTACCTAAGTGATGGGAAGAGAAGAGCATGGAGAAGGGAAGGAACTACTCATGATCCAAAACATACCACCTCATCAGTGAAGCATGGTGGTGGTAGTGTCATGGCGCGGGCATGTATGGCTGCCAATGAAAATGGTTCCCTTGTATGTATTGATGATGTAACTGCTGACAAAATCAGCAGGATGGATTCTGAAGCGTTTTGGGCAATATTATCTTATCATATTCAGTCAAATGCTTCAGAACTCACTGGACGATGCTTCACAGTGCAAATGAACAATGACCTCAAGCATTCTGCGAAAGCAACCATGGAGTTTTTTAAGGATAAAAAGTGGAATTTTATTAAAGTCAAGTCAATCACCTGACCTGAATCGATTGAGCATGCATTTCACTTGATGAAGACAACACTGAAGGGAAAATGGCCCAAGGAACAAGTAGGAACTAAAGACATTTTCAGTAGAGGCCTGGCAGAGCATCACCAGGGATAAAACCCAGTGTCAGGTGACGTCTATGCGTTCCAGACCTCCAGGATTTGCAAAAAAGTATTAAAAAGTTAAAGTTAGATTTGGGAAAGTTTAGTTTGTCCCGTTACTTGTGGTAATTCTTACACCGTTCACCTGATTTGGATGTAAATACCTTTAAATTAAAGTGCATCTTGTTTGTTTCATTTTTAATACATTGTGGTTGTAGATAGAGCACAAAATATGTGCCAGTGTCCCAATATTTATGGACCTGACTGTATATTTTAGGCAGTGCAGAGTAAATGAACTGATCCACATGTGTCGGTGTGCTCTGTGCTAGTACAGAGAGGTGTTTTATGGTATTTAAAATAGTAATTAGATGGTTCAGTGCTCCTGTGAGGTGCAGGAGCAGCTGAAATTCCATGTGCTTCCTTATATTAAATGATTTGTCATAATAGAGTCATAATGACGGTCTTTTTTGGAGGTTTTTTTTGTTAACTTCTGGTTGTGTAGAAGTTGGTTAATCAGTGGAGAGGAGCATATAATAAGTTTTACCATTTTATCAGTTGGCAATGATTTAGTTCAGGTACAGTAGATTCAATAAATAAAGGTCTAAATTGTCTAATTATACTATATTGAATTTTGACTTCAATGTTAAGAGCAGATTAACAAAATCCGAACTTGTGATTTGCTGATGGATTTCACATTATTATATTATTCTACATTACTATATTCATAGTGTGAACACTGTACACACCTTGACAATATAGGGACACTGAGGGCCAAAAACCCAGGCCTGCTGGGGGCCAGTGACTTACTTCCAGTTGGCTGCGTAAGTTCAACATTGCCCAGCTGCAGCAGAAAGCCTTTATTTAGCTGTGACTGACAGATGTCCCCTCTTTCATATGTCAGTGTCATTTACTGCATAGATTGTCACAGAGGATGGAAGCAGAGGGAAGATTTAAAAGGTAAGTAGAGTATGCGTAAGATCATTAATGAAATAGGTTGGGGTTTGAACAGCTGGAGACACACGAAGGAAGAGATAGGAAGGCTGGAGACACAGCTCCATCCCCAGTGGTTTGTATACACCTTCACTGGCTTTTGTTTAATCTGCAGCTATGGAAGGGGTGGGCATCCCTTATGCAAACCCTTATGTACACACACATAGCAGATGCTACACAGTTCTTTAAATATTGCATATGCGTTATATCAGTGGTCGAAGTGGAAAATTAGAAGTGGTGGTATGGACATTCAGAAGTGGGGGTATGGAAACACATAAAATAATAGAAGTCAATGGAGATTTTAAGTTTTTCCATTACAACAGTGAGAGAAGTGCCGGTATGTCATACCCCCGTATACCCCCCCACTTCGAGCCCTGCGTTATATTATACATACGACTCTACATTGGGCCCTGAGTGTCTCACTATACATTTTGTATCGTAATCTTTCTCTAGTCATGGTTTAATATTACATGTCTTTTAATAATGATAGAAATAACATAAGGTTACTCGTATTGATATTTAAAATCATATATATTAGTATAAATATTGTCTTTTGTATTTTATTTTATCATTTTATTTTAACTTTATGTTGTAAAACAGATTCTGAATACACATACCTCATATTTGGGGCTAGGCCAAAGCTTAAAGCTGTGCTCACTGAATTGAAGTATTTGGCACGGATATTATGTTAATGAAAAAACCCGTGTAAAACAGATGCATGAATTATCCTAATACAGAAAGAGATTACTGGGATTTAATGGTTGGATTAGTAATATGGGTTAAACATCACTCAACCTAAAAATATGGATTGTGCCCAAAGGGAAATTAGTTGACTGACTGGATCGTCCATCTGTCCAGATAATATTTGCTGCTAACAACAGCAGAGCTATGAAATTAGATCATTTAGAATAAATAGCCAGCAAAAACAATTTATTTTTATAACTATTAATAATAGTAATAAATAATAATGGATTTTAATATTCAACTTATTAATAAATGTATATTAAAATAGTTGATTATCTTTTACAGCTTGTTGTATATTTTTGCATTTAGAAATAAAGACATTTAGTCAAAGTCGAATATGTTCCCACCACCATCTCAGCATTTCAGACTCACCATGTAATAGAGAAACAAGTCCAGAATAACAGAAATACAGTAAAATACACCCATACTTAATGCACAAACCATTGTAAAGTTGAAAAATATGTTTACAAATTTTTCAAAATTTGTAAAAATAAATAAATAATTTAAAATGATCTCAATTTAACATAAAAGATTATAAAAAAAAATTATTACACTCAGAAATCCATCGTCATAACAATTGGGGCATGAGGCAGTGATTTGCATGAAACCATTGCCTCAAGCCCAAGTGCAGAAGAGATAACTGCTCTCCCGAGGTTCCCAAGAGCAATGCTCAAACTTCAGAACTCCATTCACGAGGAGACCTTTATTTATGATGGTGCCATTCCCCTCTCTTATGCAGGGAGTAGCAGCTCTTACTCTGCCTTCAGTAATCCCTCTAACCCTGCCTACACTATAAAATTTACAGGACCAGCCAATGGACATATACATTTGATGTTCTGTAGGCTAAGGGATCCCCAAGTACAGGTCTGAATTATGCACTTGGTATCCGAACATTGTACATAAAGCTGGATCCAGTCCCTGGACATTCCAAGGACTGCGTTATCTTGACTATCACAAATTCAACAATGATTCAATTAGGCATTAGATAATAGGAGTGGCACACCATGTAAGGACACAGCCATAACTGGATATTTTAGTTATTTATGCAACAAATGAATATAATGCTACTTGGTCCTCTGTGCTATACATTAAGTTGGGAAACAGTATCAGAGCTATTACCATGTCGTAGATCTGCAATCATTGGGCCGATCCAGAGGATGCGAATTAGAGGAAAAACTGGTGGAAGTGGACACCTCAGCCATACCTTAAATGTTAAACTACAGTGGAGTCAAGAAACCACACCTAAGGCCCTACAGAAAGGTCATTGGCCAACACTGCTCTAAACTCATTACATAACATTATAAATATCTTCTCTACAGCCTGCTTTATCCACCTACAAGTGCTTAGTCTAGCAAAAATTCTAAGCTATCTATTATGACTGTGGTGACACCCCCACCAAATTAACCATACAATATTTGCAGCAATTAACATTGCATACTTTGTCATACTATTGAGCTACAATTCCTTGATCCCTGAAGCACAGCCATTAAGTGATGAGTCAACTGTGATTGAGTTGGTGTTTAGAAGACAAAGCCCTTTGATTTAAGTTTCAACAAAACTAAGAAACATGTTTGAACTGCCAGCTCTTCTAGAAAATACACAATACAAGAATATATAAACATAATACAAAAAATCTTCAGGATACTGATTTTATGGTAATGTAACTAAATGCCATTTATCACATGCAAACACTTTATAGCCACATAGTTAACACATATTTATATGTAATCTAACGGTTATGTTGGTATTGGTACACCCTTTAAGGCTAGTGCTATAGTATGTGTGACTATAAAAGACTGTAAATGATTCTACTAGTACCACTTTTCCACCAAAAACCTGAGTTTTCGGGTTAAGCAACACAATCTACTATATATTGATGTTATTTGTGTCTGTTGGAAAGTTCAGGAACATGTTCCGTTTTCTTGGCCGTAAACAAGATTGTGCTTGCCAAAAAGCTTTTTTTCCCCAAAAAATAATTAGCATTGAAATGTTTAATCCAAATTGCAAGACTACCCTGCTACTTGGCTACTAATAAGAGCAAGAAGTATAGCACTTCAATAGTCATTAAGAACTTTAAACTTATCAATTCTATGTTAAAAGCTTTTCTTTCCTAATGCATCTTTTATTAGATATAACAACATTTTATTTTCAATTATTTAAATTGCACTTAATTTGAACATTTAAGTAGAATTGCACAGGAAATGGTATATGCAAATGAAATGGCTTATGTTAATGAAGACAATTTCGTTGTCATTTTCCAGTGCTTTCATTTGATATGGCAAGATAACAGTTGTGCAAAACAGCCTAGCTTCTGCATTGTTATAATTCACTCTATTAGGATCATCATGAATAACACTGCATATATTCACAGAATTCTAATAGCATTGACACCTTCATAACCTTATAACAAATGACAACACTGAATGAGCATAAAATTAAATAAAATTATATTGAAAAATCTATGTCTATTATTTGTTTTTCATCTTTATGTAAATAACACTTCTGACATATTTTATTATGTCATAATATATACTACCATAATATATACTACCATATGAACAGCACGTTGTCTTTTCTGTTATGCATACTCAGCTGTCATTGATTAAAGGGTAATATATCCTTGTAGCCGTTTAAACCAGACCGTATGCAAAGGTAAAACAGAAATGTGGTAATGTGACATAAATCATTTAACTGGACCCAATTGTGTCTGTGTAATAGGTGGTCATGGCATCCTAAGACTCAAACAGAGCTGCCCAACCCCAAGGTTTCTACCAGACCCTGTAGAACCATGAAAGGAGATGCTCAGTTCCTCTCCTTGATGATGCTTTTTTATAAATCTTCAAAGGAAGTAAGACTGTTAACAGGAGGTCTGACACCCAGTGATGGCCTGTGAGAGAAAACAGAGCAGTTAAGACCATGGGCAAGGTTATCGGCAAAACAGGTACAGGGAAACAGTGCAGAACCTACCCCCTTGCCTTTATGTTCCGTCCACAACTGTGGGAGATGGACAGGTATTACTCATGAATCACTCTTCAGCTTAATCAGTGCATCCGCTCCAGCCACCACTTCACCGAGGCTCTAAAGTTATCTGTGGGAGGTCTCATCCTGCTTCTACGTCTCTACTCAAAGTAAGACAGGAAGAAAAAGAAGAAAGAAAGAAAGAAAGAAAGAAGGGCTGAGAAAGAAAAAGAATGTAAGACAGAAAGAAAGAAAAAATATGGAAGTAAGGTATATAGAAATAAAAAGAAAGTAAGACAGAAAGAAAGTAAAACTTGTCACCTTGGATCCTCTCCGGTCACCGCTAAACTAAAGTAATCTGTGGCAGGTGTCATCTTGTCTCTCCGTCCCCACTGAAAGTAAAACAGAGAGAAAAATTAAGTAAGGCAAAAGAGAAAGGCAAAGAAGACAGAAGAATGAAAGAAAAATCAAGAGACAGAAAAAAAAAATAAAATATGGAAGTAAGACATATAGCAAGAAAAAGAAAGTAAAACAGAATGAAAGTAAAACAAGTAAAAAAAAATAAAAGATGTCCTGAATAAAAGGAAACAATATTATATAAAGATATATATATACCACTTGTGCAATAGATACAAAATGAACACATCTCTTAGGGGTATATTTACTAAGCAGGGAATTTGCTGGGGAATTGAAAAGTGGGGAAGTTGCCCATAGCAATTAATCAGATTCGAGCTCTCAGTTTCATTTTACATACTGGAGAATGTAAGCTCGAATCTGATTGGTTGCTATGGGCAACTTCCCCACTTTTCAATTCCCCAGCAAATTCCCTGCTTAGTAAATATACCCCTTAGACTATAGTGTAAGTCATTAAGGCTTGACTAAGTGCATAATAAATAGGGGTTATGAAGTGTGTAAGTTAGTTGCAACTAATACACTGTTTCTGCTTCTATTGCAATGGCTGTAATTGCAGACATCCTATCCTAGAACAGTAAGGGCGACATGAACATCCCAGTGGCTGTATGGTCCTTTTATAAAGCTTGAGGCTTGACTTTGTTAATGTTTGTAGCGTGTCTTGTTTACTTTCCAGCTAACACGTTCTCGAGGGTACATGAATTATTAGGTGAAGTCTATCTTTATTTACAGTGTACTGTAGCCTTCATGTTATAGGTTGTGCTCAAAAGGCATTTCTCAATCCGCCTCGTCTCTAATTAGATTTTTGACAGGTGGATGGAGAAGCAGATCCTCACTCAGAGCCTGGGCTCTGCCTTTTCTTGTCTTTCTTATATCGTTACCTTTGAAAAGTGACAGGATATGTCACAATGTCTTCCACAGACATTGTCCTAAGTGCTAAGGTACTATATATTCCATGGATTTAAAATCTTGTGTAAAAATGTTTTTTTCACTATATTGAACAAATATATATATATTCAAGCTACTATGTATTAGATTTCATTATTTATTTAAATTCATAAATATAAAAATATATTCCTGGATTAAATGCCAAAGTTAGGTTCTCAGTGTTAGAAATCACAGTTGTTAAAAACATGCAAATAGAGCCATGAGTTCTGAGGCTGTGGGTTGTATTATGTGTTTGTTTTATTATAGTCATCTAAAACCCCCTTAATAATATCTTTCGAAACAAGCCTGAGCATACTTCACGACAATATGCTCCTATTCAGAATTTCAGAAATAACACGTAAATCTCTAGCTTAGTGTATGACCTGAATTTTTGTTACTAAATAAATAAAACAATAATATATTTGAACTATCTTTATTTTTTTAAAATTTATATTTAATATTTTACAAATTGGGCTAATTACCCATAGAACATGACCAGCACGCCAACAGGAACGCCAACAACTACTGCTACTGCGCTTAGTGCGGTGGTGGCCAACCTGGAGCTTTCGAACTGCATGCTATTCCTTGATCTCTGATTATTTAACTTAGTAGCTTTGCACGTAGAACGAGATCTCTGATTTGCAGCTGCTATTTGGGGGTCAACAGACTTGTTTATCAAAGCGGTAAGGTGGGTTTATTGCATAATCATGCTCAACAGCTCAACATCGCCAACGTGTTCATCAGGGCAGCATAACAGCATAATGAGACAAAATCACAAAACAGCAACAGCAACTTTAATGCAGCAGGTAGTGCTATATATATATATATATATATATATATATATATATATAGATAGATAGATATAGATATGTGTGTGCATATCTCTCTCTCTCTCTATATATATATATGTATGAGTTTGTGTGTGTGTCGTAAAAAAATAGCTTTTAATAGTGTAATAATATGTTCAGAATAATTTTTGTTGCAAATAATAACATACACCTTAATAGTAACATCATGCAAAAATATTTTCCAATGTAGGTTTTTTGAACCCTTATCACTTCATTGTGAAGTAGTTTTCTGCCCGTATTGCTTCAAAATGAAGTGTGTGATGTCTATTAACAATTAAAGTGGAAATTATCATTCTGCTCGGAGTGTTAGTATAACGCCATCTGAACATGGCGTTAAAGCATCCTTTTTCCCTTCACCCCCCTTTTCCTCCCTCTAATAGTTGTTATTAGAAAGAGGAAGAGGTGGGGTACTTGTGCAGAGAGCACAAAAAAAATTATTCATATGTACAAGGAACACCACTGAGTAATAAAAAGTGAAAAAAAATTTAAAAAAGAAATAATAAAGAAAGATAACCATAATAAAGAAAAACATCTTCCCTGATGCCAGTCTCTGCAGTGCTGAAAGTGAATGTGCAATAAGACTATTCTGGGACTTGAACTGGTAATGTTAATAATAATGATATGAACGAGAATAACTGATCATGCTACAGCATTGTTAATATGAAATTGTATTATATGTTGTATGTAAATATAGGCCTTTATGTTTATCAGAATACTATATTAAAACATTTTCCCCAATTTTTGTATATTTTCATACATACCAGCTGTCAAGAGTGACAATTGCTAACATAAAATGAAAATGCAGGAGTTGGTCATGTAGAGCAGAGTGCTGGTAGCAAGCCATGGGTGAATTAAATTACAACATGAAGGAGGCTGAATTGTGTCAGGGAAGTCTTCTAAATGAAAAATCAACAGCATATAACCACAGGAGTAATTGTGGTTTGTACATTGATCATTTATGAGGTTAACTGTTGATACGGCGGTCTTCTATTACATTGCGGAGTGGTGTCAACTTATCACATGTCATCAGATCCTCTTGTTCATTTGTGGATCAGTTATGCTTTTATTGTATGAGGGACCTAACAGCATGCTATCAGGACTGTGTATTTGAGCCACAGATGAAGTACCATGAGATCTATTACTGTGTATCAATACATTTACAGTGTAAAATGTATTGCAGTTGGGAACTGAAGGAAAATCTGAAATATATAACAGTGTAAAGCAGTGGTTCTCAAACTTTCTCACATGGGAATACAGATAGTGTGGTCTCCACAGTGTAAACCACCCAGGTGGTACATAACACTGTGTAGGTTCTACATAGGATTATGTACCTACATTGTAGGCAGAATGTAAGGGCTGGACACTTTTTCTGTGTTGTCAGCTCTTACGATGCCATGGCCACGGCGCCCAAGTGAGAGCATGACGGAACCCCTGTGGGCCGCGGCGCACTGTTTTGGAACCACTGATATAAGGCATAAAATTGCACAGTATTTAATTCCACCTAGTAGATTAGTGAGGGAGGATTAAGGCTTTTCTTCTGCTTTGGTGGTTCTAACTGTAAAAATTGTGAAAAGTGAATAGTCAATTAGACACCTTCTCTGTCCTCCACACTGATCCTCCACAGGGCACAATGGCCTTATTTTACAAAGCAGGGAGATTAAAAAGTAGGGATGTTGCCCATAGCAACCAATCAGATTCAAGCTCACATTCTCCAGTATCTGTGCTACTGAAAGTTATACAGACTTAAATATACTGATATGGATGGTGCCCCGTTCAGATTTAGGCCCCAGCCCTCCCCTATATTACAACACCTATTAATATGTCACACCATCTGGTATATGCTCACCTCTGCATAGTACCCTGTATCGTAAATAGTTTTCAGCATAATGGCAGTTTTAATGTTTTTTATATACTTTATATAAGTTTATAAAGTTTATAAAGACCTTTAATACGGCATTAATATGACGTACGTAAAACAACTGAACTTTCATCCATTAACTCTCCAGAAGTGCTATGTGTATAGATTAAACTTTGAACTAAATTACAGTTATGAAATGTCTTTCCTGGAAATCATTCTTTAGAGTCAGCAGGGATCTAATAATAATTCCGAGCATGGGATAGCTGATTCTCACAACCAAATAATAAGTGCTTAAAACATTCTGTATGACAAGTTTAGATGAAATATATTGGATTTCAATTGGAGAACATTTTTTACGGAGCTCTTTGGACACTCGCCAAAACAATGCTGTTGGCGTTTCCAAAACTGCTGAAGTAATTAGGCTGCTCCAGCAATATTCTCTCCTTATTATGTAAATGAATCTCAATACAGAAAGATAACATGCAGCACTTTAAAAGTGACATATAAAGTGCCCATGGGGCACTAATCTTTTTCTTAAACAGCGACTGTAATGGTGTACAAACCCGTTTCCACTGGAAAAATAAATGATGGCCATGGGTAGCAACCCATAGGTAATTAAAAATATTTATATTACGTGAGTGCTATGCTCCATCATAGAATACTCTGGAGAAGTTATGGGTCAGGAATAGCAGATAGTGGGATGTTAGGAAGAGGGTAATACATATAATAATGGTAAGGAGTAATAAGAGATAATGCAATAGATCCAGACTTGGCATTGGATGTTGAGGATCCAGCTCCATGCCGGAAGACTGTCTGACAGCAGTCAGACCATTTGCAGTAACATTTATTATGTTTCACCAGTTTTGCCTTAAAACCAGTAATTATCCAAAGCTGGGTACTCGCCATGCAATCAGGGCATGGTGATTATATGGTGATTATTGTGCCAAGAATTGTGTATGCATGCAGAAGGAGCAGTTGATGATGGCATCTGGATATTGTCATCTGTGCTGTACACAGTATCGGATACATGACAAGGCAGTGCAGTGTAAAGATTGAAGTGTGAATGTTGGGGAAGAGGAAGGGAGGGAATAGAAGACTGTAGGACTTTAGTAGTACACCTTTATTCCCAGTATATATAACTCTATAGGTTGTCTTGACTAAATCTGGGCCAGATTAAGAGACACAAAGGCCTGGGACTGAAAATGATAAAATGATAAATCGGAGTGGCCAGTGATGCCTTGGTGTGACCACTGTTGTGTGTGGTGATCTATTATACCAGTGGTTCTGCTATATGTGTGTAGCACTTACCCACTAGAGAATCAAGAAAGTAATGCCGCGTTCAGATTGCCTGCGGGCAAAAAGCCGCAGGCAGAGCCGAAATCAGCGGCTTCCAGCAAAACGTATGACAGGAAACACCGGCTTTACAGTGAAGCCGGCGTCCTGCGAGAAGGGGAGGGAACCTAAAAAGACTGTGATCGTAATGATCACATGTCTTTTTAGGCCTATCACCTCCCCTCATACACGCTCGAGCCGGCGAAAAGCCTTCTTTTTCGGGGGCTCTGGAAGCCGCCGATCCTTAGGCGCCGTTTTCAAAAGGCATCGTTCAGGTTGCCTTGAAACTGCGCCTTTTCCACTAGAGCTCGATTTTAGGCAATCTGAACGGGGTATTATTTGTTTTTTCATGTCACATAACATTGTTGATAGTATGTTTGTTCAGTTACCTTCCTGGTGTACCTGCTGGATACTATGTCTTCATTTGATTTATGCCATAAATAATAATAATAATTATGGAATGCTGAATATTGCAGATCCAGTTCCGTATAGAAATGCCATAGAGTGCTTATTTGCAAATGTTGCTGTAACTGGTTCTATGCTTTCTGTCTGCCCCACTTTAAAATATTTACAGGCTGTGCTATACTTTGTTCGTTAACACAATTAACGTAAATGAAACCACTGTTATATCTAGTGCTGGCATGATCGGCAATAAACCTGACGTTTTCACAGACATGTTACTTGCCCACCTGTCAGGACTGAAAAGATCTAAGTACTTCTCTACTTGTTACATATCAGATGCCGTACAAAGCATCTCCGTCAGGAATGATGCAGATAACAGACATAAAGGAATCTGAGACCAGCAGTGGAGAAATCATCAAGAGACAACCAGAGAGATGGGGGAGGGGTTTGAACCAAGCAGCTGCTATTATTATTGCTACTGTTATTATTATTAATATTATTATTATGATTATTATTATTATTACTATTACTACATAAGTGTATGGCCAGCAATACTCCAGCTACTGCGGGATACATCCTTTACTTACAGTGTTTCCCCGATAATAAGGCACTGTCATATTTTTATTTTTTTGGTAAAAAACACCATAGGACTTATTTTCAGGGGTAAGTCTTATTTTAATTAACTTTGACAGAGATTTATATAAACAGTCCTGCTTTTATACCCATCATGCCCCCCAGTCCTGCTTTTATACCCATCATGCCCTCCAGTCCTGGGAATTTAGCTAGGGCTTATTTTCAGGGTAGGGCTTACTTTGGACTGTTTTACAAAAATTAGGGTAGGTCTTATTTTCGGGCAGGTCTAATTATTGGGGAAACACTGTAGTTGCTGACTAAAGCTGGCCATCCACTAGATATGGATTGTTGTGGATTTGGGCTAATAATCGTCTAGTGTGTGACCTGCTAGCGATAAAGAAAAGCTGGACGGGGCTTCTGCATGCATGAAGGGAGAGAAAGCACTGGGGAGGCAGCTGGGCACCTCTCCGTTACCCGCCACTGTCGAGAGGTAAGTATGGGTAAAGGCTGGGCACCATTACTAGAGCGATATTGTTCTAGTAAACGGTGCAGAAGACACAAAAATCATTTATCAGCGGCAATATCCACTAGAACGATATTGTTCTCGTGGATGGCTGGCTTACGACTCTCTCCTTCCTCCTTGTGACCGCAAAGGAAGAAATGGCTACAAATCTCATTATACATTTATATTTGTGTGTAGCTCCCGCAGCTTACCGTTACAAAATGTGTGCAAGCACGCTCAATGTACCCTGTTTGCCGTGCCATCTGCCAACACAATCTCATTTTACACTCTGTTGCATTTTCCCCGTCCTTAAATGATGTGCCAAGTGACAATAGGAATGAAGATCCAATTCTATAGAGAACAACAGTACGATGCATTAATATTAAACAAATACAAAGATACTGCTTGAGCAATCATTTTGTGTTAATTACACAGTGCGCCCCAATGAGCAGTGCATTTAGTAATCGTTTGAGAAAGGTGAATGATTCCTTTTGCGGTTTCTTGTTAATTACAGCAGCGACCCAGATGTTTAATATACAGGAGATTGATACACAGCTTCAATAGTTCTGAAGGTGCTGCATATGTTAATCAGGTTCTGTGCACAGCCTTTATAAATGGGATGTCTGAAATGGCGCTTTAACGTTTTATTCCCTAGCTAGACTAGGGGTAGGCCACTATGCCTGTGCAAATAAAGCATGATGGGACTTTTAGTTCTACATAGAGGGGGTGGTATATTGGGTCAAGCAATCCTCTAGTGCAGGGGTAGGCAACCTGTGGCTCTCCTGGTGTTGTCAAACTACAAGTCCCAGCATGCCTTGCATGCTGGGACTTGTAGTTTGACAACACCAGGAGAGTCGCAGGTTGCCTACCCCTGCTAGACAAAATGTGTGTATATGTTTTTGTGTGTATGTGTGTGTGTGTCATTGTGTCTCATACACCATTATAAGTAAAAGTCGCAACTGACAAAAAAAAAAACATGTTTATCTAAGCAGAAATATTTACTTCTGAGTCTTGTCTTCAGGGTGTTTTTGATAACATCTTAAATTAATTACCACATTATCTCTCCCCAATACTATCATTCTGGAAAGCAGAAAAATGAGACAACACAGCAGTTACCAAAATATTTTTTTAGATGAATCTGATTGATTCAGCAGTTAATGTTGCGTTGTTAAAATGAGAAACATCGGCCAATTTGCTGTTTCGTTTTTGATGGTGAGATTACACTGTATATGAAGGAAAAATCAATGGCATCAAATTATATTGGTTCAATTAATTAAGAATCCCTACTCTTATTCTTCATTGGATGAACCTGTCATTGTGAATTATCACTGTTGGAGTGAATAGCACATTAAACTACCTAATTCTGCGGGTTTCTCTCATTTTCATTTGTTAACCTTTTATCTGTCTTCTTTTTCGCAGTACTCACAAATCATGGATTGTACATGTATTATCCAGAGTAGAGAGAGCAGAACAATGGGACAAATCCACACCTAAGCATAGTAAATATGAAACTGTGCAAACAGAATTATACCCCTTTTCCACTGCCAAAAAAAACCCGGGTTTATGCTCACAGACCCAGGTTTAGTTTGGTGGAAAAGGGTCCCAAGAAATTAAACCCGGGTAAAGTGACCCAGGTTTTTACCTGGGACTAATGCAGGGTTTTTACCCGGGTCGCTGCAGTGGAAAAGGGGTTTCCCTTTAAAACATAGTAGGTAACAATACTTTACTCCATTCAGTGAAATGGTGTCAACCCAGGTTCACCTTGCAGTGGAAATGGTGTCTTTTTTTGACCTGGGAAAAATGCAGGGTACAAACCCAGGTCTGAAGTACCTGGGTTCTTGGTGGAAAAGAGGTATTAGAGTGTTTCCAAGATGAACTCTAATTACAGGTACATCTACAAGGTTGAGTGGGCTCTACTTGGCTGTTACCGCCACAACACAATATCTACATAATCTTTAAGAAGCCGTTCTTGATAATAATAGAAATTTTCTATGGATATGCATGAATGGAAAGTTAGGAGCAGATAAGCCAGTATGTAGTTCATAAACACAGGGAAATCCTGAGCCTGTGGCAAGTAACAGTCATAGCACCTGTCATTTTAACAGATGAAACAAGGAGCAGCCACTTGCTCACTCTAGTGCCAGGGTAGACAACCTGCGACTCTCCAGGTGTTTTCAAACCCTTTGCATGCTGTGACTTGTAGTTTGACAGCACCAGGAGAGCCGCAGGTTGCCTACCCCTGATCTAGAGGATTGCTTTACCCCACTATACCACCCCCTCTATGTAGAACTAGAAGTCCCAGCATGCTTTAACTGCACAGCATAGGTGATACCTGGCAAAGCATGCTGGGACTTGTAGTTTGACAAAACCTGTAGAGTCGCAGGTTGCCTACCCCTGCTCTAGTGACTGAGGCCTGCGTAGATGAGAGGAAGGGGCCATGCTCTCCTCTCATCTGTGAAAGAAGTAAGAAAGGAAGAAAGCAGCATTTTTTTTTGGGTGGGGGGGGTTGATCCATATGCTTTAAAAAAAAAAACAAAAACATAATCACCCATACTGTAATATACATACCTCCCAACAGTCCTGCTTTTGGGGGGCTGTCCCGCCCGCCTCTCAGTATGTCCCGCCCGCCTCTCAGTATGTCCCGCTAAGGGGACATACTGCTAACACATTATTATTTAAATGATATTTGCTGCGATCGCAGCCGGAAAAGGGGCTGGGCTTAGCGGGAGCGTGGCAGAGTTTGGGCGAACCGGGGCAGGGTTTGGGCAGACTGGAGGCGGGGTTTGGGCTGACCCGGGGGCAGGGCTAATGTGTTACGACCTCCGGCAGCAAGAAGTTGGATGGTATATAATATAGCATGTGTATATAAGCATCTTTTACTATTGTATGACCACTTTGTAATATCTGCAAATATGTCTGACATTGAGTGTTAATTTTGTTTTGTTTCTACATGACCACATTGTT
This sequence comes from Platyplectrum ornatum, assembly GCA_016617825.1. Lineage (NCBI taxonomy): Eukaryota > Metazoa > Chordata > Amphibia > Anura > Limnodynastidae > Platyplectrum > Platyplectrum ornatum. The sequence continues at coordinate 16,039 of JABWIB010003130.1, read as the reverse complement.
ATTGCTTCAGAATGTGTGTAGCAGTAAATACTGCTGTAGCATACATTACAACCATTGCGTAGCTTACTACACAGAGCATACTCACAAGTACCTTTGCAAGTGCAAAACAAAACAATTAGCTTTCAGCATCAAGATTGTTGTAAGCGCAAAGGCACATAACGTTGCACTGCGCATTGTCAATGCAAACGACAAAACTCTGAATCAGGTCCTGTGTCCTCAACAGTAAACACATCCATTAAATGACCAATGTTATATCATCTCCTTATTCAGTTTTAAGTATATATTTAGGAATGCTTGCCAATGGTTGCACTCACAATATCTTCACAACAGTCTGAATTATATTGTATAACGTAATCTTTAGTTGTATCTATGAGTTTTGTCACTGCAACCAGGAAGATTGTGGGAAATAAATGATTGAGTCAAGTGTATCGCCTCCAATAGAAACTACCCATTTATCAGAAAGATACTGTATAGAGAAAACAATGGAATAAATAACTTCCTGCAGGTTCAAAGCAAATTGCCTCAACTTTTTAAGAAACTCAATAAGGTTTACTCATTATTAACCCTTTACCCCCTAGTCCACTAATAGGACCAAGATTCGGGATTTTCAAAGGAGACTTTCCAATTATTGTATTGTTTGTGGAAAGAATTTCGGGTCTAGGAATGACACATATGATACTCGAACCAGCTGAACTTAACCAGGCTGAATTACCTCAATGGTTCCCCCTACTAGGGCCGGTACTACCATTAGTCGACTACCATAACTAGGGTTTTATTAGCCAGCCTGGGAGGGTGCCTGCCAGTCCTCTATAGAACAACGGCGCCCCACTCCTGGAGCACCAGTGCCCAGACACCTTGCACCGGCCCTGTCCCCTATAGCCCAGAGCCTCTCTCGCACCTCCCTGTACCTGTGACTAACTACATTACATTAACTACTATTAACGAAACAGCTTTTCACTACATGTGTAATAAAGAATACAATATAGCAAAAGACATATAGTGTAATGAACAGAGGCGGTGCTAGGCTACTAGTCGCACTACTGGTCATCTCTCCATCCTTCCTCCTGCCACTGTTGCATGTGATATATATTGTCCAATTCTCCCTTATCCTTTGTGGCACCTGTTCACCTACCCTGACTAAAGTACACTATTAAAAAAAAGGCAGAAAGATACATAGGTACACAAATGTTTATATTCTAAAAAAATCTATACATATATTGTACACATGTGCAGGGTATATTGTTTCATCAACACACACACTTATGTATACCGGCACAAACACACACATACCTGTTCTGTAATTGTTTGCAGAGGTTGAAGATTTAGGTTTAGCCATTTTTTCATTTGTTCACAACCAGTGCAGGTATGTTCTAGAAAGCTATTTCCAGCCTAGCATCCAGTATTTGTCTCCATGTAATCATATAGCTTGTGCCTCTGTAATCTATCTGAAAACAACAACACTGCAATGCAATTTTTGTTAGACACATTAAATGTTGTCCAACAATGACTTTGCCATTGACAATAGAAAACAGGTCTGGAATTTAATGAAAGCACTACACATTCCGTAACACACTGTGACATATTGTCTTAGTTCCATTTCAATGCATCATTTGCCACTTATCGTACAGTGCACATATAAAAGCTTTTCCAAATGCCTACCAATTCCCTTTCATTCTCAATCTCTCTGTCAAATCGGAGAGCAGATTCTACCAAGCTTGGAAGTAAAATGGCAAGTTAATATGTTCAAGATAGAAGTCTGGCTGGCAACAATGCTCATCAGTCATTTAAAACATTTTACTGACAGGAAAATAGCAAATAACCACAAGTTTCATTTCAACAACAGCATTCAAAGGCGTTGGCGCTTAGAAGGGAATTGCTGCAATGTTATAATGTTCTGCAATTTCGTCTTTGCAAGCGTTAACTACTTAGTCTTTAAAATAAAAGGGTATACGGCAAAAAAAATATACTGATGCATTGTGGGCTTACGACAAAAAGATGAATAGGAAATAATAATGCAGAAAAATAACTATAAGGCAACGAATATATATAAGAGAGAAAAGGACTATAGAAATAGTGGAGCTAATAGGGAACTTGCCTTAGGCTTATCAAAACCAAGATAAGAATAGAAGTTATCATAAATCTCTAACTCTAAACTGCTGAAACTCTGATAAATATATAATCCTTACATAACATGTTATGTTACATAGTATGTCTACTTTTATTTTATTCTCTAACTATAGAGTAGGCACGGACAACCTTTTGCAGCTAAACTAGTGCGTCCCATTCCCTTGTATAAGCCCTGTTTGATTTACACGATAATCACACCGGTGTGCACCCTGCTTTTAGTTCTGCGCCAGTTCCTCTTTGGAGCATACATGGAAGCGTTTCCTCATAGTGCCCATCACCAGTCTGAATAAATATTACTATAGGATCACAGAGTTCAGGTTGATATCCATTTGTGTTATTCTCTGCTTGGCAAATAGGACAGACATAAAATCCCTAAAATAATTACTGGGATTCTGTGCATTATTATCGTTGAGCCTAGTGTAGGAGAAGTCATTGATTTCTCTGGTTTGGTGGCTTTGATAAATACAAAACAGCACAGAGGCAAAATACAAAGAAATCTACTACTTCGCTTCTCCATCAGAATGACCAGTGGTCTAAATAAAAGCTGCCTAAAATATTTATTCTTCACCTGAAGAGGGCATCTTACCTCTGTAATACCCCGTTCACACTGAGCTGAACTACCCGGCCACTTTAGTCAAATTTCCAGGTTGACTGAACTACCCGGATAGTTCGCCGAGTTGCTGGTGGTGTGAACAGGCCCTACCCTGGTCTCCGGTTTGTCTTGCTTTGCAGCTCATCATAGCGTGCCCAATTCCCCACACACACACACACACACACACAATTCCTGGGTAGATTGAGCAGTGTGAACGGGGTTAGTGTTCTGGGGATTTCAGAGCCCCAGCAAACTACCCCAGTAGAAAAACACTGACATTCCCGGGTTGTCAGTGTGAACGTGGTATCAGTTGAGTTATTATATTCAGTAGTCTTAACATCTATTTAGTTGTAGTTGGAAGTAAAATAATTTACTGATAATGATGATATGGTCAGTTATTTACAGATGTGTGTATAACATCTGGTAATAGGATAAAAGGCCAAAAAGAAATGTCAAAGCTTTTGCAGTCGCAGGGAAGGGGTTGACTGTATCTTGTGATAGGAGTTGGGGCATAGTATTGGACATCATAATCCACACACTATGTTGATTCACACATACTGTACTTAGAAGTGAATAGACCAGTGGTTTCCAAACTTTTTCAGGTGGCGGCGACAAAATAATTACCAAGTGCTTTTACTCAAAATAGTGTAAAAACTATTTAGGTAACTATTCAGGTAAAGACAGTACTTCAGGTTGACGTACTTACAGCACTTCAAGTTGACGTCAAGACCCAAATTTACTAAGCAGGGAGATTGAAAAGTGGGGATGTTGCCCATAGCAACCAATCAGATTTGAGCTCACATTATCCAGTATGTAAATTGAAACTGAGATCTTGAATCTGATTGGTTGCTACGGGCAACATCCCCACTTTTCAATCTCCCTCCAATATCCCTGTTTAGTAAATTTAGGCCCAAATCTTGTCTAGCTTCTACCACTAGCATAGACCCAACCCCCCGAATTTTGCTAAAGGTCTGGTTAATGACATGTAACTCTACTGCATGGAACTCAGCTTTGCAACTTAAAATTGCCAACCATAAACCTAATTTTAATAATGGCAATAGTTAGTCTAACGACATTCTCAGAAAAATGCAAATAAACCAACTATGTTATGTTCCATTTTATTATACTTGTCGCACAAACCCTGTTCTGCAAATATTATTTTTTACTTTGCCAAGAACGGATGAATATTATTTCATATTCTCAGAAGCACTGAGCTAGTGAATAATAAATAATATTTCGTTTTGGTCTGCATTAAATCATTTGGGGATAAAAAATATATGTGCTCGTAAACATGTCAATATGCAAAAGTAACTTTTTCTAATATAGCGTTTTTGAAAAAGTAAATCTCTGAAATTGCTGTTTTATAGTAAGAGTGCAACATCAAATAAAACATATGCTGGAGAAACTAGACGGAAAAAGGCAGCCGCATACCTAACCCAGACCATATAAATTCTAAACAAGGCACCTATCACTAAAAGAATTGCAGTTTGAAAATAGACTTTTATATATTTCGCATTCTGAAGAAAAGATCTACTTCTTTTCATATGCGCTCTGCTATTCAAGCTCAAATGGATGAATGTGCTAATGTCTGGCAATTTAAAATGAATTGCCTATGACTAAATACTTTTATCTATAGAAATAAAAAACGTTCATGGTCTGATGTTCATGTAATCGACTTTCACTTCATCTATTCGTTCTTAGGTCACTAGCACGCTTTGATGAATTTTGGGGTGGTGGGGGGGGTGGGTCTTGTAATTATTTTTAGTCCTGAATATTTAAGAACTGATTGCTGGGTGCAAAAAATAAAATATAGGCACTTGGGTGCACCCACAAAAAGGGACAGTGGACCAGATTCAGACTTTAGTCACTATTGAATTACTCACAACTTACTCAAGAGTGGGCAAACCATGTCAAATGTCATTAGTTGCAAATAGTATTAGAGTTGAAAGATGATGTTTCCTAGCCCTAGTCTAATAACAGTGTAACAGTAACGCTGGTCAGTATCTGTGTGCAACATGCAACAATAAAGTATTCTCCCTGCATGCAAACACTGACATTCATTTTACCTCCCTGCAATTCAACATGGTTTTGTCCACTTTTGAGTAAGTTGTGAGTAAGTCAATAGTGCCTAAAGTCTGAATCGGGTCGATTGTGTGTGCACTATGCAATAATCACACCTTCTGTTTCTTCTCCTTTTTCCATGGGGTTCCCTTGTGTGCACAAATATACACAAGCATGGGACACATCTGTATAAACACAGTGTATGCAGAGGGAAAGGTATATTATAAATGAGTCTTAATGATTTCTGCCAGGTAACAGTGTGACCTACACAGGAATGCATTTACATGTGGGATAAATAGTATTTAATAGATGAATAGTATTTGATACATAGACTTTTATTTTGGTGCTGGCTTTCTATGACTCGCTACCAGCAAACCACTTTGACCATTTGAACTGTTCAATGACAATACAAGGAAGTTGTCGTAAAACATATTGATTTCATAAATGTTTGTATTTTCAACCTTCGCCACATGAGGCAACTGGCTCCCATTGATCATTTCTTTGAAGTCCCATCAAAAAAGCATAGAAGACATTCACTGGGAAACAAATGAAATATAAAATCCCTGCTGAGCTTGTTTTCTGTATCATCTTTTTCTGACTTCCAGCTTGGAAACAACATGCAGGGACATTCACTTTACAAATGATGAATGACAACGGCTAGGAAACAATTTAATATCTATTGTCATTCCAAGGGGAAGGCAGTTTAACTTATTTAAAGTGCCCTGACTTTATTTTGTGTAGAACATATATAATATCACGTTTTATGCATTGTCGTTCCATATGTAGTAGGAGAATTCACTAGACAGCCTCATAGTTTGCCAAGAAAATGTAATTCTTATAGCCGGTGTTTAAAAAGACAACAGACCCTGATTGCACTTTACCCGGCATAGTCTCCTGCATAGAGGTCCAGGGTCTACATTTGCTAAGCAGGGAGATTGCAAAGTGGGGATGTTGCCAATATTAAATAAATGGGATCTTGAATCTGATTGGTTGCTATTGGCAACATCCCCACTTCAATCTCCCTGCTTAGTGCTGGAACAGAATGCACTTTTTTACTTCTTTGGTCCTGTCCATTGTCAGTGCTACTTATCCTGTTTTTCCGCCCTTATCCCTTTACCCCTCAACTGTGCTGATGCAAAACTTTTAGCCAATGAACTGTCTGCTGTATTTATTTCAAAATACTGGTTATTCACGAATCCATCTTTATGAATGGAGTAGTAAGGGCCATATTAGACCTTTCTGCTGCACACACCGCCGCCTACAACACAACCTGTTGTGGCCCTGTCCAATTACTGTTGGGTCATTTCTCTTTCAACACTAAATACATACATGCAACACAGGTTACTGATACAATGGTACCGCCTGCATGTACAGTACAGCTTTATCCATACCTGTTGGTCACCATATTCATTTGACCATGTTTGTAGTTGTCTGGAATGGAAAAGTGGAGATGTTGCCCATAGCAACCAATCAGAATCTAGCTCTCAGCTTACATACTAGAGAACATCAGAATCTCCACTTTTTAATTTCTACAGTTTAGTAAATCCAGCACTTGGAGTGGTAAAAGTTGACTATTGCTAGTTTAGTGTGCAATAGATCAAATATTAATCTAATCTATAATCACTATTAGAAATATGTTAACGAATATATTCAAGTCCTTACATTGACGCTGCTTTTACCCTTTTATTTGATTACCCTTCCTTAAAATAATTCTTGTATAAACACAAGCTTTTTACTGGAATATTGTTAATACACTGTGCTAATGGACCAGATTCAGACTTCAGGCACTATTGACTTACTCAAAAGTGGGCATAACCATGTTGAATTGCAGGGGAGGTAAATTGAATTAGTTACAAGCAGTATTAGAGTTGTGAGATGATGTTTCCAGCTCAAGTCTAATAACAGTGTAATAGTAACACTGGTCAGTATCTGTGTGCAACATGCAACAATAAAGTATTCTCCCTGCATGCAAACACTAACATTCATTTGACCTCCCCTGCAATTCAACATGGTTTTACCCACTCTTGAGTAAGTTGTGAGTAAGTCAATAGTGCCTGAGGTCTGAATCTGGTCCAATGTGCTCCCTTTCCTCCACTGTTTTGAGTTTGTCATTGTCAACGTTGCACAAGTGACAAAAAGACATTGGTGCTCTACAGAGCGAGAGGGTTATGTCATTGTTTCTTACTACACTTGGGAAATTCAGTATATTTACATATGTTCATTTCACATATTATTAGTACAACTAATGCATCCTTGTTTTCAGATAAAATTAAAATAATATTGATGTTTTAATAAAGAAGTCCTAAAATAACTTTCCTCCCGCTTTAATTCCGTGTCAGCATAGTAATTGCCTAGAATAGCAGATAGATATTTAGATTTATTAATAATTAGTAACAGTTAATGTGCTCATGTCACTCTGCACTCTATCAGACTCTGATGTGCTTTGTAATCATGTCAGCCTAAAATTGCATATTGATTTCCATCTCAGAAATTATTCAATTAGATGTCACTAAATTAAAATGTTCTCCTCCATATACAAGCTTAAATGTAACACGTTTATCAGTGAATATGTTATATCTTGTCATCATAATGGAATTGTCTTGTTTGATTTATAAGGTGCTTTNTTTTCATGTTTTATCTGAAAACCAAAAGCACAACTGAGAGAGGACAACAGCTTCAGTATTGTAATGGTTTACATTCCTTTTACTAACTTCTTCCACAAGTGTAAACAGGTTAAACTATTTCATAACAATCTATTCTGCCGTCTGTAGCAGATTCATTAGCTTTGTGATTTTATTGACATATAAGTTAAAGTTGTATATTATGGGCCTGATTCAGAGTGACATTTAGGCTGGCGCACGCAACGACTTTTAGCAAAATTCCATAATTATTGGAATCTGCAAAAAACGGCGTTAAAACCCCATTTAAATGGTAGGTCACAATTATTGCATCGATCCAAATTCCGGGTCGATATCACACCCTAGCATTTATCTTTTAATCAGTGTAGCACTGGGCACTGCAGAACAAGACATTGATGAAAAGATGAGCCACTCCGGAGTGGTGAGTATCCTGTGCATTCTGCTTGGCGGGATGCCTATACTATTGTGAAGCCTCTATGGGAGACTGGGTATGTACTGGGTATGTGCTGGGTATGTTCTGGGAATATACTGTATTTACGGCACATGCTTCAGCAGAGGAAAGAGAAGGTCCTTCCATCTGCGGAAGCTGAGGGGAGACATTAGCTGTGACTTTGTGAATGGTACCGATATCGCCTGGTTAATCGGCACCAATATACACTAGCGTGATCATCNTTATAGTGAAAGGCCAGCTTAAGTTTTAAAGCCCTATGTTTAGTTACCTTTCTAAGGGCAAATTGAGCTACAGCTTCAACTATGGCAGGTTGCGTACAGACACATTACACAAGTGCAGGGTATTACACTGTATAGTGGAAACCTATGGCCCAGAAGTTTCTCCACACATAAATTAAGGCTCCTGGGTGCTGCACTCTCCACAGCATTTCCTTCTGTAATGGTGGGTACACATCAGAAGCGATTCCCATTGAAAATGAAGTATATCTGGTAGACGAGTGTGTTATTGCGGCCTATTATGGCAGCAAAGAATTCAGCAGGTTGTCTGAAAAAACACAATATCGAAAGAAAGAAAAGTTTTATAGTTTAGTTGCTGTCATGTCTAGTTATGTTTTGTTACTTTTTGGACCTATTTTAAAATACAGTATAATATACAAAAGACATTTAACCTGTTTGGATGAGTACACTATTCATAATGAAAATGTATTATACAATGTAATGCTTTTCCATTCACATAATTAGATTACTATGCATTGATTGAGAGCTTTGGCTTTCCAATGTATACATTATAGCCAATCCGGTTACATAATAGATGTGAATAGAAAAGCTGCCAATAAGTAATGAGAGAAATTGAAGTTTGGCTATCAAAACACATTTAAGTATATGGTAAGAAGCCATGAACCTAATTCAACTTAGTAAAGTGGAGAGAAAAAAAACCCCTAGAATATTTATATGACATACAATATAAAGTTGTAAATGCTCTTAAAGACAAAGGAATGCCATCAGTGTTTTTCTTGTTTTTTGAGTATTTAGTTAGTTTGCAGAATACTTTGTTTTTAATGGAATTTAAATTTATAGTATAAACATGAGGCAAATTATAGTGACGATATTAGCCATGCCAATTTACTCATTTTGTCCCTGCGTCTAGCACCTTAACACAGGTGAGAGGCATCCAGAGCCAGTCTGATTGGATTACATGGCGGCTGGAGGGAGTGAGCGCAGCCACCCTGTCCTCCCATTGGAGCAGACTGCATTGATAGTCTTAGATTAATACAGAACAGTGTAAGCATGCTTGGGATAAATATAAGGGTATACATATAATCAAATAGAGAATAAAATTATATCAGTATAGTTTTAAATACACAATGGGNCAGACCATGGATGGGCCATGTGACTCTTATCTGCCGTCAGCACTGGACTGACTAAGGACTAACAACTGATAAAGTTCCACTAACCAAAGGAAGGAATGAAAAGACGGAGGACACAACATCTGTGGACATAATGTAAGAATAAAACATCAGGAATATCCAGCACACATGAAATGTTCCAGCAGAATGTAACAATCTTGTTTTTACCAGCATAAGCATGGTTTTCAATGGATAGCCATTAATGAGCCCTGGGCTACCTGGAGATAGGGTAATCCTGAACGGTAAGCAGGGCGCTTTAACCTACTGACAGAGTCTTGACAAGACATATCAGTATATTTGTGTAGTTAGTTGTTGATGTCTGAAANATTCCAGACTTCCAACAACTTAGGGTTAAAAACAATGGTTTATTTAATAATAAAGATTCAATTTAACTATGTCATTTCTTTTTCTTTAAGGATTTGTCCGAAAAGGAAAATACAAGACAAAATGCACTGGAATCACTAAAAGCAAATTTCTACTGTGAACTCTGTGACAAGCAATATTATAAGCATCAAGAATTTGATAACCATATTAATTCCTATGACCATGCACATAAACAGGTGAGAAGGTGCCACATGAGACGTTTTTCCTTTTTGGATTTACACACAATGTAAATTGATAGCCATGCTTAAGGAACATACCTGCAGATTCCATTTAAACTCATACCTACATTATATTTAAAGTGTATCAAACTATGGAAAGAATAATTTCAGACTACTATAATTCTAGCACATTACACCGTGGATCTTGAAGGCTCATTTCCAGTTCTGAAGATTTATATGCTAAACACCAATTTTTCATACTTCCTAGGGTACTGGAATTAGCNATGTAATCAATGATAGTGAAGACATTAATGCATAGTAAGCTAGCCAAATGTACTTACTCTTGGCAGGGGAATCCGGCACAAACTTAATGGAATCAGTGAGCCAAGGTGTTAAAGTTAAGTGCTCAGGCAAATTCCCAAGTAATGTCCCACTGTTCAGAGATGGGAACAACTGCAGTGTAAGCATGAATTGTCTGATATCTCAACAGCTACAATGTATTTTCCCACTATGTATTTATATAAATGTATCCTGATTCCCTGATCATCCTACCCATGATTATTTGCAACTATATCATGTTTGGTTTGGTTTTATTATTTAGCTAAATAAAAATGAAAAATGAAACACAAAAATAGTGGACATTGCCATTGATATAGAACATGTTAACAAAAAACAATAATAGTTTGCTCATTAGGATCTTTGGTGCGTATCGATGAAAATAGTCAATGGCCCCATTATATTCTTGCCGAACAGCGGGATACAGTTTCTGGCCTGACTAGCTGAATGGTGACACTGAAATGTTACAATGCTGAACATTTCTATTAGGAATGAATACAATGCTTAATGGCCCTATTTTGTCAAAGTACCTGTTCCACATTCGGAAACGGGTGGCAGCTTTGAACATAGGCCANGGGAATAGGCTGTGGCTAAAAGGTTGATGGGGACGGGAAGGGTTATGCTGCGGGCCATAAGGGAGTTAAGGTTAGGCTCATAGAAAGGGAAAACTAGGATTAGGCTGTGGGACATCAAGGGTTAAGGTTATGCTCAAAGAAAAGCAGGTTATGGGATATGGAGGGTTAAGGTAAGGGTAAGGGTTATGGCAAGGCTTAGTCTTAAATGGAAATCTTAGCTTTCACTGGTTTAGGCATTAAGATTTTGTAGTAAAATTAGCTTTTGTCATTTGTTGTTGTACCTGGTTAAAAAACAGACAAGGCAGTGGTCCTCACACCACCAGAACTACAAAAACTGGTACTATTTAAGAATGTGAAGCTATTTATGTTGCTTTTGCCTTAGAACTACAAACTACATATTGTCAAACCAGCCCTCAAATNTCTAAAAGACATACTAATCTATACAGCATAGACTGGATCCAGAAGTTTGCAGCCACTATGAACTTCTGAAAGTAAGGTCCTTAGTCCCTTAAAGAACTCTGCGCCCAACCTTATATGATGTTATAATTTTTTATTCTATTTNGTTATTTATTATTATTTTNATTTTTTTATTCTTAAGANGATTCTAACCAGACATGATGTTTTTACTAAAAAAATAAATTAAAACAAAACTAATGTATCCTTTTCTAGAGATATTCTAAAATTACCCACTCACCCTGTAGAGATCTCACAAATCGAAACAGAAAATTCACAAATAAAACCAGAATTAATATTGGTGCATATGTATATACAACTACTCCAAAGTTGCATTTACCATGCACAAACATCAGAAAAGCAAAGTCTATATAATAGTAAAAAAAATAAATAATAGTACTATACAATCTGTTTTTATATGTCTTGATTTCACAATTTCTCATCAGAGACTTAAGGAACTGAAACAGAGAGAATTCTCACGAAATGTATCATTAAAATTAAGAAGAAATGAAAAAAAACAAAAGAAATATCTTCAAAGGCTCTACAAATCAGCTGATTATAACAGACAATCCGATTGGTAAGTGACTGTGGTAGACGTTTCAATTAGTATTTAATTTTCATTTCAAATTAGTACGCAAAAATTTTGTTTAACATTTTGCTAATATAAGTTTTCATTCTTAGCAGGAAAATGTTATTTATATCCTGTTTAGAACCTATTTAAACGCTATGTGAAATGTATTTATGGAAGTCATACCATGCTTTTTATATATATATATAAAAATATATCTGATCCAGAGCTGTGAGTATACCTAGTCTATCTTTTATAAAACTTTAATAAAAAAGCTTTTCTAAACATAGCATATATTGTTATTTTTAAACATTTAATCATAGACCATACTGGTCACATAAGAAAATAGCTGTCCAGTTGATGACATCATATTTTCATTCTGTGTCGCATATACCCTTTGGTATTGCAGTTATACTGTAAGTTGGTTATTAATGACGTTGGTTACTNTGATATATAGTTGAACTACATTCTTTTACATGTTTGATAATCTAAATATATAATAAATGGCTTTTTATGCCTTTTGTAGAGAAAGAGCCTCCTCTGGTGGAAACAATTATATTACAAGGAGAATATCAATAATTGTTATGATGTCTCCTTTCATTTCTATTATTTTCTGTTTCTGTCTAAATCTTCATACCACCACGTCTACATTTCCACATTNGACCACTGGTTTATTATCTAAATGTTCAAGGTTATGTTTAGCATGCTTAATTTATGTTTTAGATATGAAATATGTCATTTTATTATATTAGAATGGATAGTAACTATATATTGTGATTTTGTTTTTGTGATATTTTTCGTTTTCAGTGCTCCAGGAAGTGGTCCCATGTTTAAATCAACAACAGTAACTGTTCACGATCATGTCCATAGGAGTCTTCAAAGTACTATTGTCCACTCTACGGAAAGAGATAATCCACAGCTTACATCTATCACAAATATTCATAATGGGACAAATATGAAATCTATCCTTTTGTCAAGTTCTGACAGTTCACAAAATGATAACCAAAACCACCATAAGCACATTTCAAACGATAACAAACATAAAATTAGTTTCTCTTTTGCATTTCCGAAAAAGACTCCAGTTAAATTGGAAGCCTCTGCTGCAGTTTTCTATGAATTCAATGAGGACATTTCTCGTTGTCATGGTTTAGAACAGAGAAGATTTGTGCCTGGATCATTTAGTGTGGAGCCATCATTTCCTATAAATGCATCTTCATGCCACAATGGAGAGTCTTTTATAGCTGCTGAAGAACAGTCATCTAGAAGTAAATCTGTTCTTCAGCAATCAGTTCAGAAACCTGAAGCTGGGGTGACAAATTTTGTATCTTCTAATATTTGTCATTTAAAAGTGCCTTTAGGCTGGGATGTGGATGCACAACCATCAAATTCAGATGAATTAATATCTTTGCAAAGTTCTATAGATGAAAATCTCAGTGATAAGGATGAACCAGTAGGATGTCAAAAGTTGGATAAATGTTTCATGGAAAAAACAACCAGTGATCATGATTGTGACCAACCACTTCTATACACTGATGATCCAAGCAGAAATCAATCTGCGGAAGTACCCACAGAAAATGTTTCAAGCATCCTTTTGTCATCAGATGAGGATGACAGATTAAATAAAGAGATGGAACACAAGAGANCAAAGGAGTCTTTCCACCCAGTGCAAAGCAAAGATGGTTCTAAAGTTCTTCAATGGCCTACTGAAATGATGAGGTACACCTTCACGCAACCATCCATCTCCTACAGCTGTAATCCTCTACATTTTGACTTTCGTTCTTCAAAGGCAACAGTCAACAGCTTGACAAACCAAAGTAGAGAAAAAGATCCAGTGGAATTCAGCGATAAACTTAAACTTAATTTTGCTTCTGATATTTCAGAGGTCAGTAAAGCTANACAAAATAAGTGTGACAAAATGACAAAGATTACCCGCCATATGAAATGCTATAGTGTCATTTGCAGTATAAGAGGAGATCAAAAGCACAACATTTCAAGGTACCTCATTGAAGACTGTGATTTAGAAAAGAGGAAATATCATCAAAAGTATTTTGTTGGACATCGAAAGAGAAGTAGGCAAAGAAAGAAAAAAATCAGAGTGTCCAGGTGTAGACATAGGCATAATTGTTATATAAATGGAAATCCTGAAAGTATCTCTGGAAATTTAGAACAACGCGTTGGATCAAAAAAATTATTTTGCTCATTAAAAAATGTAACATTTTCCCATCAGCTGCCACATGCTGAGAATGATCACACAGAAAGAGAATTGTTAAGAAGACCAACGCTGCAGATCAAACGTGAATGTGCAGTTTGGAANATAGATCATAAAAGGAGTTTCACCAATCAAATAGAAAATGAACACAGCAAGAACACAGCGTCTTTTAACTACCAATCAAAACTCTTACAACTAAATCATTGCTCTCAAAACATAGCTTATTCTAAAACATTCTGTAGTTGGAGCTCTGACAAAATAGGCTCTAATGAAAAACATGAAACATTTTTAAACCATAGTCGTACTTTCAAAAGAACACGTAGAGCAATCATAGAAGAAATGGAGTTGTCGTTTAAGAGACCAAGGCTCTGCAAATCTTTATCATCTTCCGAATTTGTTGTTTTTCCAGAACATAACTTTTCGACTGTATGTAAGCCCGTAAGAGACTCTTTAGCAGTTTGTGGAATAACAGGTACAAAAAGCACATGTTGCAAACTATCCAAAACAAAATCTACATCCTGCGATATGGAGAAACGGCAAATGGAAAACTACTATCAGTTTCAAAAAGAGTCGCTTAGAGCTAAAGAGTTTCTTGAGAAAATTGTACAGATAAAGGAAGTGGTTGAAAACAAATTAGACCAACTATGTAAAAGTTTGCTCGACTTAAAACATAATAATGAACGTTCGCTTTGCTCTACGGTAAAAAACATCACTTCTGCTTCTGAAACCTTATTACCAACAAAAGACNGTGAGGAGAACACAACCCTCTTACCTTGTCATAATGACCGGCCAACGCAATGCAAAATTCAGTCTCTACCAGGACAAACTTGTTATNAGCCAAGGAAAGATTGTGTGAAGACTGGAGAAAGGCAGATATCACCCATAGAACAATCACATGTCAATACTAAAACTTACATAACAGATAAAATGTTGTCTCATGTGAATGTTCCTTTNCAGCAAACTCATCTTCAAGGTACATATTCTAAGAAACTGCAATACCACCAATGTGCTGGGTATGGCCCGACAACACAACCTCAGTTTAAATTGATATTTCCAACAGGAGCAATCCAGACTTGTGCTACTGTATATCCGGTACCGGTAGAGCCAACATTCTGTTCCGCCTCTATGGCTACATTACAGCACCGAATACCACAACAACTAGCTGCTCCTTTACTCTCTGCCACTGTTGATACAGTTACAATTATTGGTCCCCAACAACAATTTCTGTGTCCGCAAACACAATGCATTTCAAGGACGCCATTCTATCAGATAACAATGGAACCNAGTATGAGCCTGACAGACACATTTACCTCTTCACCAAATATACCAATGATGACAAATTCTGTACTTTGCCATATTCCTGTACCCGTTCCCCATGTTCCTCATACAACATTTTTTACCCCGATTCACTCACAGCTGTCATCTTTTATTCCTTTACATTCTCATCATTTCTGATGTAAGCCTTGTGTCCTAAAACCAAATGAATGTTTTAAAATTCAAGAATAATGGATGGTGGCAACATTTAGTTAGGAAGGGAAATTTATGTAACAGTAGAAATACATGATAGACACCCATACAATAAAATAAGAATAAAATGCCCTTTTCTGAAAAAATATAATGGCATTTCTGACACACTGAGAAAGAAATTATCATTCTAATNGTTTTAAAATAAAAAAGAATAACTATAAAAGAATGTGTCTATAGTGCTACACCTTCTCAGGTACACAAAAGAGAAAACTATTTGAAATTCAGCAGATATTTATCATCTGGTTTTATAATTCTGATGGTACAATAAAAATAATTGAATTTGTGGGATTTCTTGTTGTTTTCCATATACAAAGATACAGACAGGATATAGAAAATAAAAACTGTTGTGAGGGTATTTACCCCTGAATAAACATATTGCACTAGGGCCTAAATTTACCAAGCCCATAAATTGGAAACGTGGGGGTGTTGCCNAGAGCAACCAATCAGATTCCAGCTCTCCAGTTGATTTTACACACTGGAGAATGTGAGTTTCAGTCTGACTGGTTGAGTCCCCACTTTTTCAAACCCACTGTTTAGTAAATTTAGACCCAGGT
>JABWIB010003129.1:28088-42288 GCA_016617825.1 Platyplectrum ornatum | reverse complement strand
TCAATTCCCCCAATCACTTTCAGGAAATGTGAGAAAGCTATAATCTGTAAATGTTCCCTAAATAACTCTGGATCGGATCCTGACTTGAAAACAACTTTAAGTACTTTAACTGCAAGGTTAATGTGTTAGTAACCTGTATGGTCCTCTGACGCAACAACCTTACAAGCAGGGTGTGCCTACATGTAAGGCCTTGTCTAAGCCCTTGCNCACTGCTTTATTCCAACTCCCATTTTACATGGGGTGGGTGGATAAGATGTAACATAGGGGTCAGACCACTGATGTTCCCTGTGTACAGGTAGAGTGTATTATCCTCGCATGTATGCACTGTGAATAAACTAGGATCCTATCTACTGCTATGTCTTGCGCTGTTCTACAATAAAAATTAAGAAGTTTGGTTTGGGTAGCTTTAGGCGGGATTCGGTGTACTGATTTATACCTGAACTAGTTCTTTTCACCTCTGATGAAATACAGGAAAGAGTTTTGCTNTTTTTCATAATGAACATCCTTTTGTTAAAATGAAACAAGAAAACAACTACATTACTATGGAAGAGAGTTTTGAATACTCACCAAATACTATTGGAGTTGGCTCTGTCACTTGCTCCTCCTCCTTTCTCAAGCTCTCAGCAGCATGAAGCTTATCTACCTGTTGGGATCAAATAATTACATATCAGGACTTCAATCTTCTCTAAATACTGACATTCAAGTGAATTTCCATAATGCGAGAGGGAGGGGTTCAGGCTAATGAATATCTATCTTCAAAATGCTTTTAGTTGCCAGGAAAAAAAACTTNATAGAAAGTTTGAATAACTCACTTTGCTCAAGTACTCTCTTGTGACTTGGATAAAATAGGGCATGGCAAAGTCCATAATGTTGTGTCTCCATGCCAATTCCAGTACAATGTCTGGGTGCAGCAGGTCATAGCAAGTGAAAAGGGTTGCAGCAAAACACTCGCNTTTCTCCTCATCTAAAAACCATTGAAGAAGCTTCTCTGCCAGCTCGGTGTCTTTTGACTCTGCAGCATACAACATTGCGTCCTGTGAAAAGATACAAACAATAAAACTAGTGGCAGAAAAATGCAGAAAAAAGTCTGGGGTTGAACAAATAAAATAACTGGTTCAGTTCACATATATACTATTCATATCACACTGATGGGAGATACAATAAAAAAAAATCCCCATGACAACCCAGACAATTGTAAGAACCACCAATATAAAAAGGTATAAAATATTTACATCATAAAATAATTATCTTACCTCTTTATACTAGTTNTGTTATATGGTTAAAAATAATTTTCTCCTTATTAAATCTCAGCATAGCACGAGATATGCCTGCCAGACACACACAGGCTCATAGCATGGCATGTGAGTGCAGAGTGAAAGAGGAAGACTAAGATACACTGTGAATTTAGTATCAATTCTGCTTAAACATGACTTGATTTATTCATAGGGTCGTGGTTAAACAAAATCAAAGCAATATTTGGATGAATTTTATTTGCCGTGGGAGGCTATTTTGCAATGTGTACATAATTTTCCATTTTATAAGACATGACACCTGCAGTGTCTTACTTTATACAGTCGGTCCTTCTTGCAAAGCTCCACACTCTGCTTCCATCGGTTATTCCCCTTGTATAGATAAGCTGCAATNCTGCGAAACTCTATCAGCTCGTGTCTCTCCAGCCTCTGTGCCAGTACGATGTTATCAAAGTTATCATAGGCATCAATAGATGCTCTTAAACCCTGTGAAAAGATTGGGATTTATACACCATCTGCTGGACATATTTTAAAGCACTTTTAATATTACCTGCTTCAACAGAAACACCCCCCAGAACATATACCTAGAAAGTNAGGTGTTTCGCTCCTCTAACAAATATAAAAATAACAAAAAAGGTCAAAGTATCTATATTCCCAACACTAACTCAAGGACCCTTAACCATTTCAGTTTTAATTGCCATTTCTGCATACATACATTTAATGGTATAGGTCACCTCTTTATATTCAGTAGGTTTATAAAATCTTTTATTTAAAAGTAATATTAAAAAATACCTGGTAATCCTCCTCTTCCGTCAGCAGGTTGTTGAGAGCCTCATTTACAGACTTGTTGTTGTGATTNTGAACAGAGCGCAAATACGGCTTTACAAGGGGCAACTGGTTCATCTAAAAGAGAGTTCAGAGATAAGAGGATAATTTAAGGGTAAAATCAGATCATACAATAATTGTAATATCATACAAATACAATAACAAAAAAAAGTTTATAGTTCTAAAATAAACAAATAAAAAAAGCATGAGATTTGGCTCTCTCCAGAAGTGTCGCTTAATGAAACTCTCAAAGGATAAGTGGTATGTCCTAAGTCACATATTGCAGNTCCTCTCCTCCCTACATAGTGAGGGTGATTGCCAAAATTCAATTTAGCCTTCAGTTACACCATGGAAACCAAATATGCTCTCCTACATCCTCTTCAACGCTTATGAAATGGTAATGGTGATCTGACTATCTGGCTCACTGAACACTATTGACTCCAGTGAACCCTCCATAGGGAGCAAAACCTCCATAGGCAGTGAAACCCTCTCAAACACTAATAGACTGAATGATCCCCATGTTGAGGGATCCCCAAGGGTCTGTTAAAAATAGTGTACCTTGTTATTCTCTCTGGTCTTTCATATTATTGCCTCTCTGTTTAAGATTACATAACATATATTTTTTTCATTTACTCTTTTCCCTTTCCTTATATAAATATTTGTGATTGTACATGGATGTTACATTTATATGACGTGTGTTATNTTATTTTTACATTACTTTAGTGACNATTGTATTTTGATTGCAAAAAAANATGTCCATGAAAAAAAAGGGAAAACATAAATCTACTAGCCTTTGAAAAGAAGCCAACTGCTCGCGTGTGGTCCAGACGAGGTGACAACACCAGAAGGAGGTCATTGATTAAAAGAGGTTTATACTCCAGGTAGAACTGAAGGGCTTTGTAGTACAGCTCAACATTGGCTACCTGTAAGTATAGTAAATGGGGTAGTCAGTCAGTTATATCTGTATGACAACAGCACCAAAAAAACAAAACAAAAAAAAAAACATATTATGGAACATTACCTTGGTGACAATGTCCTTAAATTGTCCTTCTTTCCAAGCTGCAGTGGGATGGCTCATCATGGTGATAATTGCATTATCAAACTCCTCATACTTATCATATAGGAAGACTAATTCACCCCATAGATGGGCCTGCTCTGCTGCACGTAAGACCTATATGTATAAACAAACTTTACTAACAGAAGTAGGAACACAACTCTGAACTTGTACATGTATATGTAAAGAATAATAAAAAATCCAATTTCTTAACGTACCTTGGGAATGTTCACCCTGGACCAAAAGAGCTCTAAGTGTTCACGCATTTTTTGAGGTTTGAATTTGGAGTAAAGAATGGCAAGCTCAGTGAACATGCCCATGTGTGCACGTTCCAAGCCTAAAGCTGCTTCCAAAAGCGCTATCAACTCCTCAAAGTAACCACGATCCTATGGAAATGAAAAATAGAAAAAAGGCTTGGTATACATACAAGCTGAATAAAAGGCAATAATTACTCCTCATGCTTTTACCAAAGACACAATATATACAAGGACAGCGAAACATTGGACTATGAACTGAACCAGGGCTTACATCTACTTCCCTTTCACTTAAACCATCTCAACCATGATATATGCCTATTAGGTTGCCCCTTTCGAGCCCCTTTTATGCATCCAGACCTAAGAAAGAAAGGTGGTGTATGTATGGTCCATGTGTGAGGCATTGGTTTGTACTGTACATGAGCAGTGCAAGAAATTCTGCATCATAACACAGCTAGTCCCTAGGCCAGTGTTTCCACTAACTTTCTCAGTTGAGGCACCCTTAGGGTCTCCATAACTTTTCAGAGCATGCCNAATATGATAACGTATTCTGCCTGCACAGTGCAAGCGAAATACTTAAGGTAGTTAGGTACATAGATGTCCTACAATGTACTGTAATCAATCAATCCATAAGGGAAAGCACTAATTTTGAACCCACCTGGTAATAACTGATAAGCTCCTCCAGCTCATCTGCATGAATCACAATGTGCAAACCACACATTTGTGCCAGGCGATATTCTGCACCATCCACACAAGCGAAACAGACCTTGGAAGCAGAAAAAGAAAATGATCATAATACTGACACACAATTAGGAGGGCACAACTTTTAATCTGTACTATAGAGCACTGTGATATCTCCTACCTCTTTCCAGGTCCGTGTGCTATTGGCTTTCCGTGCACTGTCCACTGCAGCCTGATACTCCCCAAGATGTACTAGAGTGGATGCCAACCGAGCAAAATTTGATACATTGTTGTACAGAAGNTTGGCAGCATCATACATACCCTCATCATAGCAGCGATCACCAACCTAAAAAAAATCATAATATATGAGTGATATGACAGTGACGCTTAGAGAAACCAATGCTGCAAGCACTAGAATACCTGTTGAATGTGAGCATTGTTAGGACCACTGATAAATTCTTCCAGTTCTGACAAGCGATTTGTTTTTGCCAAAGCGAATATAAGTTCAGTCTCTACATATGACTCCCTGGCCTTCTTTCTTGCCATCTGTAAAAATTTTACCAAGTCTTCCCAGTTACCTATAAAACAAGTCACAGTCACAATACAGAGAAACATAGCAATGTGTTCAATACAACTAAAATGATCAAGTAATCTAGAAGAAAGTTGGTGATGAAACTCACCATTCCTGCTTGCTGCCTGTTCTACTTCCATGTATGCTGAGGGGTCATCAGCTTTAATGTAAGAATCTATTGCTTCCTTCACCAAGTCTTTCTGAAGCTGAGCCCTTCCCAGTTGGCTCCATACAGCAGGTTCATTGCATCTCTCTGCAAATTCATAAGCACGGTCTAGATTCCCTATGTGTTCAATCAGGACCTATAAGCAGTAACATACAACAACATCATTAGCACAATTAACCATACAGATGATAATACACATACATAAGAAGCTCTGAACAGAACACCATGTTACACTTAACTGCCACTTTTGCAGTATAGTAAAGCAAGTACAGAATACCAATCTTTACTCACTTGTATGGCAGATGTATTAACATCAAATTTTCTAAAGATGGCAAAGGCCTCCTCAAAAAGCTGGTTGCTGATGGCAATATTAGCAATGTCTGGAGCGTCATAGTTATCCAAGCGATTAATATATTCCATCACTCTCGTGCGGTCAGCTTTAATAGCAGTCAATATCAGCAGGTTCTGCAGGTTTCTGGAATTCAAACAGTATTCACAGATTGTCCACACTACCACATTTTATCCCATTGCTTCACTGCTTTTACCCTCTCTGCCCTGTCATACCTGTGCTCACTAAACACAGAGTTATCCAAAACAATCTTCTCCAAAAGTTCAATCAGTTCATTCGGAAGATCAGCAGTCATAAAAGCTTTTACAGTCACCGACACTTCCTCTGGGTCCTGGGTTTCCGATAATGCTGTCTGGACTACCTGGAATAGGGAAATAAAAAATATTACTTAAACATGTAAACCTAATACTCAGATATTTCTTACAAGAACTGCCATGCAGCTTAGATGTCCCGTAGATGTCTATAACAAAAAAAAGTGCTATTATCACTAGTCTCCTTAGCTCAGACACTGGAAAAAATTCTAAAATCAAATGCAAGAACAAAGTTTCCTTATCCCATTCCCTGACACTTTCAATAAAAATTATTGTAATAAAAAAAAAATACAGGAAAAAAGGGACCTGTTGTAGTCATCCCACAATTACTTGCAACCTTTGCATTCTGCCTGCTACTTAAATGATGTGGTGCTCTGAAATGCCCATAACAAATATAAAGGTCGCTTACAATTTATTTTACAGTTACTAAAGTGCAGAGCACTCCTAATTCAGTATTATTACATTCCACAAACTAAAATGTAAACCGCATTGTACAAAAACATGCCGCCATTCTGCTTGATAAACACAGCTTTCCAAGTAATTCTTTATCATTTTTTATATATATATTTTTATTGTACTGAAAAATATTTATATGTTGCACTGTTTATTGATAAATACTTAAAACTAAAATTGAACTGTACAGACAACATTTCAAATAAACCAGGAAATAAACAGCCCCCACAATAATTTATGCTTCGTTTACTTGATCTATCAGTTGCCTCCGGAAGGGGCTGTTTTCCTCCAGGACATTGGCCCACAGATCAGCATCTTTTCTCCGTACAAGGTATCGGGCTTCACTCTTGAACAAGGAGTTCTCATTGCACACCTAAGTTGAGAAAGTATGTAAACCTGAATAACCATATACCATTACTCTTTACATCATGTTATGTATGTACGTTCACCATGTACGGTGATGTGGAGACTATATGGCGCCTTATAAACGTTAATAATAATAACCATTCTGCATTATATATTTGCAGTGTAAACTGATGTGTAAATGATAATCATAAAGCAGATGCCAACCTTGATTAGCTCCAGATCACACTGGCCTCTCTCATAGGCCACACAGGCCAAGTGTGGGTCTCTCTTTTCACAGTACTTGCCCACAATACAGCTATCATAGAAAGGGTTCTCCCGTAGAAAACGTTCAGGGTTGTTATTGCTGTCAATGTAAATCTTGGCCAAAGCATTATGAGTAGCAGGCTCTTCACAACCTTCATGGATTCTAGACTCCAGCCATGGTAAGAGTAGCTTAAGTCTAATATGAAGAGAGGAAACAGTTTGTAAAATAAACCAAGCTACACCAGAGTTAATAAAGCGTCCCACACATGAGAACACAGGTCCAATTTATTATTGTCTAATCACATAAATAGACATGAAGTAGTACAATATACATAGAATTGCAGCAGACTGGACTTAGCACATTGTGGAGCATCACAAACCTGTTTCTTTTCTCCACCTCTGCAACTAGTTCATCAGTGGAAAATTGCCCATGTACGACCATGATGAGATTTTTAATAACATCCTCCGAGCAGTCCACGTCCAGTAACCCTCCAACTACAGCAGGAATACGACTTGGGTTCACCTACGGCAAATAAAACAAAATGAAAACTGTTATGGTGCTGAAAGGCTACTTAACTATAATCAGACAAAAGGGGACCACAAACGAAGCAACACAGTAAGAGGGAAGTAATTCTACAGCCAGTGTTTGACATTAAAGGGAATCACAATCACAACTGATTGATGAACACCGCACTGATAGTTTGCAGAATTGCTGTATTGCTGAGTATGAAAACGAATATCTCACCTTTTGCACATAGATTTCAATGTATTTTTGGAGGTTGTTCCGGTACAGATACAATACCAGATCATGAACAAAGTCAAAGCGGTCACAGACTATTATCAGTGGAAGTTGGTCGGTGAGTTTGGCCTCCTAAAAAATGAAACAATAAATAAAACATTTAAATAAGAGCACTTAAACTGCATTAGAACACAGTAAAATCTCAGTAAAAAGACAGGAGATCAGGTTTTCATAGAGCAGTTTGTTGAATTTAATAAATCAAGGTTTTAATAATACTTATAGGTTCCTCAGTCCAGCTCATCAGCTGCTGTTAGGAATCCTATCAAAACAAAAAGGTTTCTATAAACGGGTTTTGGACTTGCCTTCAGGAAGTTCTTGACACGTTCTGGATTGTAACAGTTGCTCTCTCGACATATTCTCTCCACCTCCTTGATCTGCCCAGTCTTGCAGGCAGCTTGGATGTATTTGAAATGTACATCAGGGTCCTGGCTGAAATTGACAATAGATCCCAAAAAGTAGAAGAGCCCTAAAAGAAACAGTATTTTAATTTAATGTCTTTATCATGCATACTGCAAGCTTCCAGACGGTAGAGATATTCTCTAAAACGTATGCATGTGAAAATAACCATACCTTCATAACTCTTGAAAGATTCAAAGAGCTCAACCAAGGACTGAGTTCCCAACTGTTCATGGTATTTGGATGCCACCTGGACACAGAGCTGTAGGTTCTGCCGGATGTTGGCAGATAGCATAGCTCGCAAACACTCCACTGAATCTTCCACCGATAATGAGCCGAAAAAATTCACCAGCCACTAAGAGCATAAAANAGTATATCCAGGCATATGGTCAATGACTATATACACTGATTAAAATGCAGCAAGAGAACTAAGAGCTACATATTAGTATGACAAAATCATAATTCACCTCTGGATTTAGAAGATGAGTATGTACCACGGCCCGTTTGATATCATACAAGTCTGTATAGTGCTCCAGNGCTCTTTGCAGCAGTCCAGCTTTCTCACAGAGCTGTGCTATGTGTGCCCGATCATAATGAGTGAACATCTGGTTCCCAAGGATGGCNTCTGCAACCTAAGAGGTGGAACAGTTAAGGAACAATTAAGACCTTGCTGCAGAAAAGATGAATTGGCAGAGTTGGCTAAAATGTTTACTTAAATATATAATTCAAATACACAAAATTCAAATATCAGGCTGATCAGACAATCATTCCAAAAGAAAAAGAAAAATAGATTCTGGCGCTCAAACACAATAGCTAAAACAAAAAATATTAAGCAATAAAATATTGCACATGCAAAAATAAAAAATATTTAATAAGGGGTTTGTGCATGTCCAATATTTTATTTTAGCTATTGTGTTTGTAATTGTTCTAATAAACAGTTTATAACTTGAATTCTCAGCNCTCCAATCCGCACTTTAATAATCATACCATGCACAGCTCCAATATTAACCATAGATGTTCTAACTGCCTAGGTAATCCTGATTCTATTATAATAGCGCAGAGGAGCCAGGGGAATTGCACTTTGTCACTTTATTAACAAATTTGTGGCAATCGAAGAAATTAGCAAAAGGCTGAAAACTGGGGTACCTGTGGAGCATGAATCAGGTTCATCTCCAAAAGGCGAGTCTGCAGATGGCCCTCAGCAGGTTGGTTGTTCTTAAGAGCATCAAGCAGAAATGATGTACACTGCTGTATGAGACTGTTCTCCATAAACACATCCACAATCTGGGAAAAGAGATAAACATTAACACACACATAGTCAGGACTTTACAAATGTTTTAACTTAAGACAAAAACATTTACACACCAAAGAAACTAATGTAACACATAAAATAAATATTAGGTCTTCTAGTATTATTGTCTTGTGCTTGGTTAGTTGTGTCTGTTTATTTTCATTATGCTCCAGNTCTACATCACAATATTACTCAAGTGATCTAATTACTCTTAGCCTTAATGAGAATGNGGAATCATGCATTTACATATAAATCTTAAACCCTACTGATGAATAATTCTACATGGGTGCCCAATAACAATGCACTTTTTACTGTAGAAGCATATTCACTTTAGAGGAATGGAGAGCTAACCATCATTGCAAATATCCAAACAAATCCATCTTTGTTTATTATTTAGGTTGTAACATTTGTAGTATTCCAAACNGTTTGCAGTTATTCAATTGTCAAAGTAACAGTAAATTCCATCAAATTGCTATATACTTATATTTAAAACAAAACAAACAGACTTTCATTCTTTTTGCAGTATAACTTATATTAGTTCTACATTAGATTAAAATATGCACAAACCACTGACTCAATCTATTATATAACATAATTACACTGTGTGGGCCCCAAATTATAATTGATTTACACAAGGCTCTGCAACAAAATGTAATTACAGATCAATTACCGATAGGTGGGAGTATAATTGATCAATTAAAAGTAAAAATAGATTGTAAAAAAAACACAGAACCTACAGCTGGATATGCTTCCTCTCTGCTTGTTACTCTGCAATGTCAATTAACTATGTGATAACAAGTAGGGTTATTCTGGTTATTTAATCTCCTACAATGCTTTATCTGTGCCAAGATTACCTGGTTGATGTTGGCTAAAGGTTCCTCATCCTGCACTAACATCTGGGCAAACTGTAGACCCTGCTCCGGGCTTATTCGCATGACACTTCGTAGTAAGAAGATCCAGTCTGGAGTATACCCCACCTAGAACAGACAACATCATTCAAATGGTATGTTCCCTGCAAAGAGAGGAAAGTCACTGGGCAAAGGGTGCTGCTTACTTTTTTGGCATANAGAACTATTTTCTGGAACTGTCCGGTCTCAGCAAAGCACTGGATGACTTTGTTTGGCACACTAGCACGCAGGTAAACGCTAAGTGCAAGAGTGGGGTCCACAGCTTTAACCAGGTCTCCAAGCTCCTCAGAGCACTCCAACTAAACAGAAGAAACAGGCATGAGGAAAAGGAATATACTCTATATAAATCCTTACTAAGATGAGTAATTTACTGTAAGCTAGCAGGCCTACCTTATCCTCCTTTAACCACTTTTCTAGCAGCTGCTTTCGCCCTTGTTGCAGAACCGGCCTGCAGAGCTCAAGGGATTCATGCTTGTTCAGCTGCCCCTGATCCAGCAGGATCCCAAAGTACTGGAGCAGAGGTGATGCTTGGCCAGGCTGAGCTGGCACAGACTGAAACTTCCTGATAGTGTCTGCAGTGCGAAGGATGCCCTTGAAAAACACAGTAATATAATGGGGTAAGACAGGAGATCTTTTTATTCAGATAGTGTTATACAAATAATGCAACAAGATACCTTTGGAGCAGATGCAGCAACCTTAGCAGCTTCAGAATAATTTCCTTGAGCAAACATGGTGTTAAACTTCCTCGCAAAAAGCTCTTCAGCACCAGCTAAATTGCTCCTAACTGCCATACGCAGTCCCAGATCAGGGTTCTGGAGCACATTGGTAGCGTAATTCACAATGTTGTCCTCTTCCACACATACAGACAGTACCTGCACAAAGGGGAAGAAAAGTCAGTAATAGGCAGCACTACACTCTGAGGATTCTCACTTTAATACCCAATTCTACTTTGTCTCAGAATGCAATTCTGTAAAAATACATACAACAAATATTTTACTACAGAATTGACAAGGTAGGAATAAAGGTTACAATTAAAGATACAAGCACAATAGGGCTATAGGATACCTAAATTGTTCTGCATATAAATTATGAAGAATACTAACAGTTAACCCAGAAAAGATTTTATTTTTATGTATTATTCCAAAAAAAATGTAAAGCTTTACCTGTCCTTTTTTATTTACACCGATGATGCCAGTAGTAGGTTCATGGGGCGCGGTGACAAAGATGGTGTCAGCACTTATGCGGTTCATATAAATACAGGCACCTGATTCTAGGTCATACATGTGAATGTACCCATACTTTGTTATTAAATAAATAACTCCATGCTTGGTGCCGATCTGTTAATAACAAAGAATAGATAAAAATCAGAGAGAAGCCCTAAAATAAATATTTGAAGAACTGCAGAACTGATAAAAATAATAAAAAAACAGATTAAATATAAAGATAGATATGTTAAGTGCGTCTGGTGCATGAACATTAAGGAAGATTTCCAACTTGAATATAACATTACCATGTGAGACACATAATTGTGGGTTCAGAATGGCCACGTTACCTGCATAGCAACAGGGAAGTCTGTCTGCGCTTCAGGAGGAAAGAAAACATCCACGGCTTTCTTANCAAAAGGCTGGTTCCCATTTGCGGGCTGTCCAACCTCTATGATATGTAGCTGTAGAGCAAAAAACAGTCACGATAACATGTACCTTCAGGANTACCTGCTTCAATTACTGTATGTACTCGAGTATAAGCCTAGTTTTTAAGCACTTTTCTGTGCTGAAAGTGGGCCCCCTTGGCTTATACGCGAGTCATTGCCCTGTATGATGTCAATGTTATGTGCTGCATAATACATGCATCCCAGGTTCCCGGATGTACTTACCTTGCCACCAGCCTGACCNCGTACAGCAAAACAGAAGAGGGTTGAAGGTTTTGAATTTCGTTCGATCTTAAATTCAGCAAAGGCTGCAGCATGACCCTCTATCGGCTGAGAGACCTTCCGATCCACAGAATACAACTGCATTGCGCCAACCACACGGCTTTGCTACACAGAGAGAACAAAATACACACTAAAAACACAACTTCACAAGCGCGAAAATATTGGTACACACCTAACATGAATACTGACCCATACACACATAGTAATAAACCTTATGAAATAACCTTGTACAACCGCTATAATATTGTATTGACACTTTAGAATGAATTGTCCCCTGCTCCTGTATACAATCTTTGGCTTGTACGGTATAGCTCCTAAGCCATATGTCTTAGCATACATAATAAACAGCTAACATCATGTATCAATGCATTGGCTATACCTGAGCAGAGATGCCAATGAGAAGCAGCCACTTCTGTTGCTCATCTGTCCGGTAGTTGATGATTTGGCAGCCGGCAAGACTTGCATGACGATCAAACATTTTCTGTGGCTGGGAGTCTCCTTCCATGCTCCAGTGGTAGACTGCCGTCTCGGTCACCAGAGCTACTGTATTAACTGAGATCCATTTCCAGAAGAGGACTTCCTCGGACATGGTGTGAGCTTTCATTTTGCTCTTCATTTCAATGTTAAAGATCTGAAGGGTTTTTCCAGCTGGAATTTGAGAAATGGGACCAATAAAAACAAATAGTCAGCTCTTTTTGCGGCACTCTAAACCTATACACACAATGAATATGACACTATTTAGTGAAGATGATAAATTGCAGCCTATATGTATGAAAACAAATAACTAACTATCTATTCACCATGTAGTGCTAAAACAGTAAACACAGATTCATGTATTGTATATGACAGGGCTAATATACATAAACAGGACGTGTGGACTAAACACTCAGACAGCAGGGAGGGAGTTCAGGGAGGGAATATGATGGACATGATAAACTTTTCATTTTTGTGTTTCTTTTGCACTCAATACAAGACTGCTGCTTGCAATGGGGGTGGACTAGAAACACTGGAATGTCAAAGTCAATATTTTAGTTAGAGCTGCATTGCAGTTCAGCNGACATAATTATTATATTCCACCC
Source organism: Platyplectrum ornatum (assembly GCA_016617825.1). Classification (NCBI taxonomy): domain Eukaryota; kingdom Metazoa; phylum Chordata; class Amphibia; order Anura; family Limnodynastidae; genus Platyplectrum; species Platyplectrum ornatum. The sequence continues at coordinate 29,362 of JABWIB010003129.1, read as the reverse complement.
TCATGCTTTATATCTGCACAATTATAACCCAGAGGCCTACATATTAGCATATGCCTGTTATTCATGCTTCATGAATAGTTTGCCTTTAATATATGTTATATGCATTTTGGCACAAAGCCGGGTCACGTGAAGCTTTAGGAGGCATAGAGAACTAATCCCCGCACTACTTCCCTGCATGTCCTCTAAACTTAAAAAGAACTTTCTCCTAAGCGTGTTCTGTGGAATTTGGCTTTGGCCCAGAGAACAGCAGGAAAGAGAAATCCCATATTTGAAGTGGTGCAGCTACATGTCCCAAGCAAATAGCACCTGCTGAGTGACGCTATGCTACATGCTTCCACATAGAACTGGTTAATGAAGGAAAAGGGCTACACGAAAACTTCTACAAGGTTATTAAACAAGAAATAAACTGTTTAATGGGAGAGCAGAGAAAGACGTTTATATATACAGGTTAATCCTCTGGTCATCCTACCAGGAGCCAGCACCAGCTATACTATGTAATAGACGCAAACTATGCGATCCGCAATGAATAATTCATCACTACCCTCAGCTATCTTCTATATCCTGCATGGTGTTTTGTCATAATCTCTGAGCTGCGGGGAAGGCCCAGAGACCTTCGCTGTGAATAGTGGGTCTCCNGAAGGACGGGACGGGGCAGGGCACCAGCAGCACATGGAAATGCTGAACACTGCATTGAGGGTAACATCAGTTTAGGCAAATTCATGACATACTATCATTTGTTACACAACTATTGTGATGAGTCTTGTTCTATCACATGAAGCAACATAAAACTATACACCCATGACAGGAGTGCTTCTATAAACACCTAAAAATAGTCGAGAGCTGCTGGGACAGTATATAATAGATTATACATTAAAAGCAGAGAGCAGGTNAATAGTAAGATCACAATAAAAAGGATTGCTGTGTTTGGGCACATGTATATACAGTGCTTTCACAACGAAGTCACAAACACCACAACACATTGTATAAACATGCTCCATATCCCAAACTTACCGTTCCATTCCTGTTTCCAAAGCAGTAAACTAGACACTTAGCTCAGTTATATTTGAACCCACAAGGTAGGTTATTACCAGTTATGACATTAGGTTNAAACCCACAAACTAGAAACACCAGAACAAGACCCTACGATGAAAAATGANAATGTACTGGAATGACCACAACGATGACAATGAGTGGAGGAGCTCGCAATGAATATGGACTGCCAACACATGCTTTAATGGATTAGGCACTATTGACTACAGCTGGCCATACACTAT
>JABWIB010003129.1:0-26928 GCA_016617825.1 Platyplectrum ornatum | reverse complement strand
TTTCAATTCTACATGCCCAGAATGCCACTGTAAGATTCCAACAGAAATGGAACTATAGATATTTCTTCAATCTTTATCTGGAAAAATGTAAGTGACAAGGATGATATTGTGGCTAGTAGGGCAAGGTAAATGTTACTTGTAAACCATCCCAGGACTACTTCTACATTATGAAGATGTCTATGACCATTTTGTTGGAAATGGGTTCATGTAGCAGTAGCTAATCTGCAGTACTTTGCACTTACTAATTTGATGACATGGTAACTCTAAACGCCTTTTGCTACAAGCCTAGTATGGATTAGGACCATTTAAAAATATTGCTCGTGGCCATGACTAAGATAACTCCCACAGAGAAAACAATATTATATTAACTTAGCAGATCACTTATTGAATGCATTGAAAAAATCCATGATGAGAAGTATTGTGTATTATGCTGCTACCCATAAACCCAGAACATTAGAGATGCAGTCACAGTATTCATAGTACAGCTGTACTGTGCTTTTACAGCCGAGGCGGAGACCAGCATGTCAGGATGCCAGTGAAGACAGGGTACTTAGCATTCTGAAATAACCTGCTTCACTTACACTTACAATCAGCTGATATTAACCACTTGGTTACACAATAAGNGTCTGTTTCCGGTGTTACTGGAAGTTGTTGGCAAACAGCTCAAATATGTAAAATAAGGTTCACAATGAAATTCTTTAGAAAGTAATACCCTGTTCAGATTGCCAGAAAAAGCCGTAGTTTTCAGGGAAAACGATGGCCCTAGTGTAAAAGCTGCTGTTTGAAGGCAATTTGAATGGTCTGTTTTAAAAACGACGGCTCATGATCGGCTGCTTCCAGAGCTGCTGAAAAAGAAGGTTTTTCGGCGGCTCGCCGGCCCCCTTGTAGAAATCTGAACGCGCCTGGAGCCGGCGCGTATGAGGGGAGGTGATTGGCCTAAAAAGACATGTGATCATTACGATCACAGTCTTTTTAGGTGACCTCCCCTTCTCACAGCTTCACTGTAGAGCCGGCATTTCGTGCAAGTCTGAACGGGACTTGCACGCTGCCACACCGGCTCTACACCGTGGACGTGCCTGCGGCTTTTTAAAGCCCACACAATCTGAACGCGGTATAACAGACGCAGCCTAGGACATAGACAGTCAGCAGCAAGAAGACAGACTTCCTGAGCAGGTCATTCCTCAAAATATATCAATACATAAGCCCTATTACTATTACAATAATAATGTCCAGACAGCATTACAAGAATGGAGGAAAATGCTAATGGAAACAGCAGTTAGTGGGTTAACGGGCAAGGACCAGTCATNACTAGGACATAGGTGGGCGGTGGAGATTATTATTTGGGTGGAGTTGGTAGAGTCAGAAGAAATGTATGCAGCACTTGGCGGACAGTGCAAGAATATTCTATAAAGGCAAAATAACATAAGGAGCATTCAACTATACTCCTGGCTATTGGTTTATTAAAGAATTACCAGTCACCNAGGGATATGAGAGACGCATACCTAAAGCAACGCTATCTATTTCTATCTGAGGCTTANGATTTGTAGACTCCTGACAACACGGTATGATGGTCATGGAAATATTGCATCCTTATAGCATAGGAAAAGCCAGTGTCATGTGTTTATGCAAACTGAATAATAATAGGAGCTGAGCCCCCGAGCCTGATCATTTTAGAGAGTGTACCACACTTAACTCTTCACTCAACCTGCTAAGTCCATCTTATACTTTAAGTACATTAGTAAGTGCATGATATCAACGACAATTGNATACAAGAAAAGACAATATCAATGGATCGAGTTCAATACAATTAGCACTTTTGCATGTAAACAGGTATATTAATATATTTATATTTATCAACTCACCGTCTGTTTGAGAAGAGAAAGCAGGAAGAAAAGAAACAAAACAAAAGATAAGTAAAGAAAAGAAAAAGTAAAAATATAAAAAAAAAACCCAAGGCAAAATAAAAAGCACAACGTTATATAGAGAAAAGCAGAAAAATAAGCAATGCAAAGGGCAAGAATTTCATTTACTTGCAGTTAATAAGAAGAGCCTTGGGTAGTTGACGAAGTTTAGGCAGTGCCACAAAATGATTGCTTCTAATACACGTAGAAAGCAAGTGCAAACATTAACTGATATATAAGAAAGAAAGAGAGAAGCAATAACAGCAAACCCCAAGGCCTACATTTACTAAACTGCAGGAATGGAAAAATGGAGATGTTGCCCATAGAAACCAATTAAATTCTAGCTCTCGCTTTTCTTGTAGAATTGAATTGGTTGCTATGGGCAACATCTCTTCTCCATTCCAGCAGTTTAGTAAATATATGCTTAATAATCAATATGTTTTCAAGTAGATAACTTATTCACATAGTAACATATATTAGACCAAACTTTGACCATGACAGCTTGTGAGTGAATATAAGCACTGAGCACATACAACACCCAGGCTGATTCTAATAGTTAATGATCTTTCTGTGAGAGCTTGGGATTCCAGCATTCCACATGAATGTAGCCAGTGAAACATCTGACCTAATGGCCCTGATGAAATAATGCTCTTTACATTCATTACAAAAACTTGAATTGCCCCCACCACCCTCAGAAAACTTAACCCTAGCTAGCAAAGCTACACAGAGGCCTTTCTGAAGGTCTCAAAGAATGGCTACCTTTCTAAGGCAGGAATTGCAGTGACTGTGTAAATGGGGCTATAGAAAGCCAATAAAATGGATAGTCAGTCTCAGTTGGTTATACGAATGCACAAGGTACAAAATAACATTGTACACACCAGCACTGTTGTGTATGGCGTTCCAGTGTCCTGTGTTAGATTTATAATGATTCATAACAGTTTAGTAATATGGGTTACTATATTAAAGACTAGATCCTGACCACTGCGGCCAACCCAAAACTGTACAATGTAAGGATTAGGAGGATCTATGTCTGTACTGGAGAAAAGAGCTTACATTTACTAAACTGCGCAATTGGAATAGATGTTGCCCATAGCAACCAGATTCAAGCTCTCAGTTTCATTTTATATACTGGAGAATGTGAGCTCAAATCTGATTGGTTGCTATGGGCAACATCCCCACTTATCCAATCCCGCAGGTTAGAAAATTTAGGTTCGTGTGTGTGTTCATGTCCGTTCACAATATGTGTTTACCTATTACAAAAAGTCATATTTACAATTAAATTCAAGATTTTCCTACTCAGTTCAGCGCAGGGAAGTTCACAGAACAGTTTACAGCTGTAAAATAGTATATGCTAGATCTCCTTTCTATATTAACTAAAATACTACTTTTAAAACAATGACATTACATTAGTGGAAAAAATCCTACAATGGTCTACAGACTACAGTTACTGATTTTAAGCAAAATAAAAAAAAGTTCTGAGCAGATATATTACACAATTGTTTCCTTAATGAATTCTGGAGAAACATTAGTCATTAATAAACAGGGAAGGGTATTCAGTACATCTTATTAACAGCATAAATGTATAAACATCATCTAATATCATAATATGCAAGCTATGGAGCTATGGGCACCTACCAAAGATAAATGTATAATACCCTGCTTAGATCCATCACATTCAAAAAGCATGGATCATTTAAGTACGGCATAGCATAATCCTAAAACGTATGGTTGTGCCCTATGCATCACTTCAAATTTGTAATAAACAAATNTATATATATATATATATATATATATATATATATATATATATATATACATACATATACACACATATCAGTTGTAGTGCAGTGAACGTAGTGAAAGCTAACAGCACGAGTGGCTATTATAACATCAGATAATTGCAAAACCAACTAATAAATATACATAAAGGAAGCCATTTGACCATACAGGGACAAAGGTGATAAGAGATAATTGTCTTACAATATCTTCCATTCATAGAAAAACTGTGTACACTGGATGGTGCCTTATAAACCAAGACAGAAATAAATGNATATCTTTAGTTAATCCGTTCAGTGTATGTCATATTTGTTAGCATGCAAAAACCAAGCGGTAACATGGCATTTCCTAACATTGGCCGGATCCAGACCTCCGCTGCACTTGGAGCTATGATTGCAGCATCAGCAGTGATCCAATCCAAATCTACCACTCAATCCCAACCAACAGGACCCTATTGTTCAGTCTTAAAAATGCATTTCATTTCTGCTCCCTGATAATGGAATTAAACATTTTGCGGAGGCCTGGAGCTAGTCCATTTACTGTATATTTAGACCACATACACATTGCAAACTTATGGCTCAATGAATGTTATCAAAGCAAATATCCTGTAAGGGTCAGCACTTATTAACTTATAAACGAGTCATAAGTCTAAATGCTATTTATCCAACAGCTAAGATATTGAATTTGGCTGTCCACATGTAAAAATGAGTAATTAAATATACATANTGTACTAACTTTAAACTAATAATTCCCTAGGAAACTTGCCTTTCAAAGCAATAACTTTGGAGGCTGGGTTCATAATGGCGCTTTCAGCAGATATTGGACGTCTCAGTGGAGTATTCGGATCCGCCATATCTATGATGACCACCTGAGCTTGCTCCCCGACTTTCTCCCGGACACAGATAAATTTATCAGACTCCATGGTTAGAGTGCTGAAGCCAATGTTGGCCGGATTGATTCCCAGATTCTGAAGCTGTAAATAGAAGCACAAACAAAAGAAGGGTTATATAAAGTAGCCAATATTTCCCTTCACATTCAGAAAAAAAAAACAACCCCACTTTAACATGAATGAATTTCATTACATTAAGCTAATGTAGCTCAATTTACATGGCAACACATATTGAAAAATGTATGTTTGCTGTTCCAACTTTATTAAAAAGAAAAATAAATTGTATGATGTTATGAACTAAATCTCTTAAGCGTATATAGTCGACAGTGAGAATCGGGACAGCTTCCAACATGAATCACGCTTTGAATAAACTACTAACCTGAGGCTACATTTACAGAGACAAACTGATAGAGAAGGCATATGAAGCTGAAGCAGACAGGTTGTTTCCCCTGACAGAATGCTGCATCCAATGCCTAGGGGAGAATCCTTGCATCTGCCCCATTCTGAAACAAAGAGATTGCTACATAGTGCTGAGGATCTCCCAGGACGGCGCTCTAATACTGTACTCACATTAGAGGTTGTGTGTGTGTGTGTGTGTGTAGATTTTAAACAAGTATTACTTGATACCCTATCCTGCTCATGGTCTGAAGGTGAAGTAAGCTAGCTGTAGACTGAGGATCCACACTATGGGCATGTGTTGCTTGCAACAATTCATTTTTATTGTGATTAGTGATCATTAAAGCTCAGTCACCAGTGGTAGAATGTTGGACAAACGTGGGTAGTATGTTTGCAGGTAAAAGGCTTCTGCCTGTCTTCTATACGGAATAGGCAAGTATTTGTCCATTTCTTTAAGCAGATAGTTGGGTATTGGATTTGTGGGTGCACATGAACTGGCAGCTTCATCGGGATTTGAAATGGTCAGTATGATTGCATCCAGTAGGTGAGTAGGTGTAGGATGCTACTTCATAGTGTTTTAAAAGGTTCTTTTCTCTTTAACAGAGAATATGGACTATTAAAGAAATTCTGTTTCTGCAATTCTAAGCACTCCAACGTGGAGTATAAGGTGTCACTGGAAATGTTTTCCAATAACATGCTGTTACTACACCCACATTGCAGGATTTGTGCCACAGATCTCTCTTAGCCTTCAGGACAGACATGTAACACACCCATTACCGTGGTCCTGATAAAGTCATTGGTTCATAATATAAAATGTTCTTTGTTGAGAATCACTTGCTTTACCTTTACTGCTGCCGTCTTCAATTGTCTTTCTCTCCTTACGGTTGTTTTAATGAATCTAAATACACGTTCCATCAGACTGTGATTTAGGGGTATATTTACTAAGCAGGGAATTTGCTGGGGAATTGAAAAGTGGGGAAGTTGCCCATAGCAACCAATCAGATTCGAGCTCTCAGTTTCATTTTACATACTGGAGAATGTTAGCTCGAATCTGATTGGTTGCTATGGGCAACATCCCCACTTTTCAATTCCCCAGCAAATTCCCTGCTTAGTAAATATACCCCTTAGTGACAGATTTGGTCATTATTATTATTGAATACTTCACTTCATCATTAGTGCAGCATGCATCACATCACCTTCCATATACAATATTCTTGAGATCATAAGAAAGATTGCAGGGAGATTAAAAAGTGGGGCTGTTGCCCATAGCAACCAATCTCCCCGTTTAGTAAATTTAGGCCTAAGCCTTCTTTATACTTGTATCTTCTGATATTTCTGGTATAGGTTGACCATGTTCAAAACATGCTGGTTTATATGTTTTTGGCAAAGTGTGATGTGTGCTCACTTATCTGAATGAAAATATCCTGTGATTGACCACTGTTGTCTATCATGTATGTTTAGCGTTTTTGTGCCACTAAACACACTTGTTCTTTACTTTGTTCCAAACAATAGCGCTTATCTCTCTCTCTCTCTCTCCGGAGGATTTCTTGCTGAGTGACCTGCTCACGTTCATTAGGAGTTCCTGCTTGGTGTAGTTTACAGCAAATGTTCCAACATTCCACTCTTGAAACAAAAAGGAATACCCCACATTTGTCCTAAAACAGAATCTGATCCAATGGTCCCACCTGTTGCCTTGAAAATAAGAGAGCTACATATTAAAGAGTAATTCAGAAATTCCTTGTCCACTTTTACTCTGACTCCCCTCAAATTAAAGCAGCAAGTCATTATATAAACAACTAGAATATGGCCCTAACTATATGTAATTGTGTTGTGCATGTATGTACCAGTGTAAGTTTAATGTAGTAAAACCATATATAATTGTGTGTGGCGTGATGCGTACTTGACCTTGTCAATAATGTATGTTTTCATGATCTTAATGGAAAATAAATTACGGATACATAAATCTGTGTATATGTTGGTGCTCATATAATATAACTCAGCTGCAGGGTACAAGTTCATAGTCACCCAATGGAACGACCGTTACTTAATATTCAAAGCAAACACTTAAGTGATTCCCAGGAATGTCTGGATGAGAAGATAACTACATACCCCCATGAACTATAGGAGGGATGTACAGGGGATTCTGCTGGCTTCTATCCTATATAAGACACAGGTAAGGGAGGGGTTATACCTGGTATGTATCTCTCTTGGCTGCCCCAATACAGTGATAAAAGCACTATTAATAATTCAGACAAGCAATAGGTTGTGCGAGTCTGTGTGATACCAGGGATATACCCGCTCCCCTTAAACGCAAACAAATGTAAAATAAATAACATGAGACACTATGGCGGGAATAAATCCAGTGTCAGGTAGAGTGAGGCTGGTGATGGACAATTAAATGCCTCATAGGAAATAGGTCGTCAATGCATTAGAACAGATTCCCTAGGTAAGGATGTGCAGCAAAATGTGTGACAAATAACAAGCCTAGACCAGAACGAGACAATTTAATACAATATTCCTTATTCATAATGGACTCCCATATTAGCACGTGGAAATGTATAGAATTGAGATGCAAATCGCATACAAAGAATGTGTGACAGATTCCATTAAGCAGTCATATACACCATGTTGTAGGACCAGAACATAGGGGTTACAGAAATAGCTGTATGTCTGTGTTTAGATCTATAGCATCTCATTTTACTTCTGCCCTTAAACCAAGTCAGTATTTCATTTTACTTTCTAAGCTACATACTCACATTTAAGAATCATGCCCTATTTATCATTATTATTATTATTATTATTATTATTATTATTAATAATAAATATGAATATTATATATCCTGTCACTGGTGTTTCATATATGCCTTTTAAAAAGGTCACCACTGATATTTAGATTTGCAATGTACACAAATATTTTATGTGGAAGTTAAGGAGCCGTGTCTTGTCTGTATTTAGGAAAACTTTTAGCTTACTAACCAACATCTTAATGTTATGAAATGCCAAACCTACAACGGAAGCGCATAGGGGAGTGATTTCTCATTAATGTACAGTAACACAAGACAGGCTCGTGATTATTGTGTGTTCTGTCATTAACCTGATTATAATGAAAACTCTGGGAGCATGATATATATATATATATATATATATATATATATATATATATATATATATATATAAAATGATACTATATATTAAATCCGGCATTAGCAGTAAATATTCCACATCATATCCTTCATTCGCTGCACAAATGCATTACACATACCAAGATTCATTCAGACACCAGATGGTTCATATACGTTCAGTTTTGTTTTAATGACAGTATTAGCATGTGAAAGTTTTAAACAAAACCAAATGACATTGATCACTAGATATGACATAGAACAAAATGGAAGCCAGGTATACGGCGGCTGCCATATATATCCCTATGACCTTGGGTAAGTTCCTCGCAATTACCCAAAGCGTTACTGAGCGGCTATGCAGTGCAGACAGTCTGGTAATCACAAACATATGCAGTGTCACAGCTCTTCAGGGATGGATGAGCCCTTAGCAGTGCCTGGGTTACCGCTTCTTCACAAGCTACAGATGGGGAACGGGGAGGAAGCCAGTGGCTGTCTACTACAGGAAAGGTGGGGAAGAGCCGCACTCAGCACTTCCTGTTCTCTATTCATTTTAACACATTCCTTCAATTTTTGGCGTTAACACATTCAGCGCTGAATGGAGAGACATATGGGCAGTCAGGGTTGAGACCGCTGCGATTCAGATTTCCAATGCAATCTCATTGATTACAATGCAGCAAGCACCTCGCTCACAGTTATTACCAGCCTGCACAGCTTTCTGCGGCTTTTATTTCACCGGAAACATTTAGTATAAATCAGAGTTTGCAAAATGCAATGACAATGCGATGCAATGGTCGTGTGCCAGAAAAATGGATGGAGAGCACCAATATGAGTAGGGCCCAGGCCAGGAAAGCTACAACTACAGAGCACAGCGCAATGTATACACATGAAGCAGTACGTGTGAGGATGATACATGGAGAGATGCGAGTGGATGTCGCCTGCTGTGGTACCCAGAGATGATAGCAAGGGCCGCCCCTGCACACAGCTACCCCTCCTTCCATCTCACTGCTGGCAATCACTGGCCCACAGGAGGGGGAGGGGGGCCACACTGCACATCTGCATTACACAACCTGCTCCGGCCAAATCATGTGTATCATGGGGTGGTCACCTCCAGCCTGACCCTAACAGGACCCACTGCGCAGTCCTCTATGTGTCAAGGTGACATACATATACATGTATATATATATATATATATATATATATATATATATATATATATATATACTGCACCATGGATTACAACTCACACTTGTCCTAACACAGCGCAAATATACGCTCATAAGTGATCTTCCATCTGCGCCAATCCCGATACACGATTCTTCTACATAACATTTCCGACATTGTCGGATCTACGTTACAGGGAAGATCCGCTTCTCCTGAAGGAATCCATCAGTTAACCCTGTACTGGCCACTCACTCCCTGTCCGGAGCCCAGAGCACATTTGCTGATTCACTTCTCAGGAGAGACCCGGCCGAGCGGCCACAGACATGACACGGGCTCTGCGGAGCGTAGCTCACTGCGCTTTTGCCGCAAATAAGGTCCAGGTCCCCCCCCTCAGCGGCGCCAGGTTCCCCTCTAGGCACCCTCAGCCACTACAATCCGCTATTCCGCCATCATTATGGCTTCCGCGCATTGCTCGTTACCTGGAAGTGCTCCTGGAAGCGGATAGGCAGGATCTGTGCCATGGCTGCAGGTCCGGCCTTGGGCTCCAAGCACAGCTAAATCCGTGTCCTAAGGAGACTCCGCCGGAGGCACCCGGGACACACGGTATGACTGGGGTTCAACACGCGCAGGCGCACCAAGAAGCCGGCTGCGCAGACTCCAAGATGGGGGCACGAGCGGGTGGAGATGTTACCATGGGAACGGGGAGTGAGAGCAGGGGGTCTAGATGTGCATTTAGATAATGGCTCCCCCTACCGGGGAGAAGAGGATTTGAGGGGATGTTATTTACATGTAGAACTTATATAAAAGAGGAGGAAGTTGTAATATACAGCCCCATTACCTTTACAGTGCTCACAGAGCATCATATCATAATATGTCCCATGTACTATTCTGTGTCATACTGTGACTTTATTACATACACAAATACCCTCTCCTTTATACACACCACCCCAATATGATATACTACCCACACAACAGTCATCAGACACCACTGCTGATCTTCCATATCTGACTAGTCACATACTGGAAAAGCACATTAAATGATTGTGGTGCTCTTATCTACAGATAATGCTAACAGCAAGACAAATACAAAGCAACTCAGCAAATGGCAAAAATAACACACGTGGAAGGGTATTTAAGCAGGGTTGATTTTGTAACTTGATGTTGCACTTTTTAATCATCGCAAACACATCTCACTGGATTTATTAGAAGTGTGTTTTGGAAAATAGTGTCATTGAGTTCACATCGCTGTCACGTCGCTGTCACATTGTAGTCAGTAACTGAAAATGCTGCATTTAAACAGCAACAGCTTAGAAAATGACGACAAATTCATTGCCCAAATAATATACCGACTTTTCATATCTGCCTATGTTTCCCTATGCAGCCAGTGTAAAAGAATGATGACAATATAAAATAATAAGTACATAAATTAATAAATCAATCAATCAATGAAAGTATGGAGTGACGTGAAAGCATTTGGAAGAAGGTGAGGGTTAAACTGAGGGAGATGTAAGGCTAGGGTTATACTCTAGAATAGAAGGAGAAGGTGGGGATTAGACTATGGGAGATGGTTTGGATCTTAGAAAAGGACGTCTGAGGATAGACTGCAGGAGATAGCGGGTTAGGCTGTTACAATGGTAGGTTAGTTACATTACATAGAAGATGGAGAAGACCATCTTACCTTTTTGACACATTGACATTCTCAACCACGTCCAAAGCAGTCCTCTTTAAGATTTCTTTGCTGTCACTGGCAACTTAATGCTATTGTCAGTAGAAACTTTAGTACTGAGAACCACACCTGACATGTGGTCTCCCATAGTGGTGGAAGTGGAAATTTAGAATTGGTGGAATGAAACATTGAGAAGGGGCTGTAGGGAAACATAGAAAATAATAGAAGTCTATGGGGATTTATAATTTTGTATGATTTTTGTGATTGTATGGCATACCCCCATATACCCACCTTCACCCCCAAGACACACACACACACACACACACTCTGTTCTGGTCCTTCACCAAATTGTAATCAACACTAACACTAAAAAGTCTAGTCTGTTATTAGAAAACAAGAGTATAAAGTAGCTCTACCACCTCTGTGCTTTACCATTCTGGGCTATTAATCCTAAGGGTTTGCACCTACAACCAGGCTATTCCTGCAACCAGTAAGCAACACACTGGCCTCCCTTTTTCATAGACTCTTACTTTTATATGGTCATCCAGTTTATATTGAAAAATAGTGTCATTAGGTGCCGATATTTGCACTGTGTATGGTAGCGATATTAACACGTTCGTCAATCTTCTGCAAAATCGGTCTAAAACATGCAGAAACTACAATCATTATCTTGCATGCCCAGCTTTAGAATTGTTCCTGTATATAGTATTATGAGTATTATGAGATAAAAATGACAAAAGACATAAATATATCACTATTGGAAACAGAAGACATTTACTATATTAATTCCCTCTATCACAAGGTATTGCCAGGTAGATTTATACTGTAATGGGGTAACAGCATTTCTGGAAAGTATCAGTATTTTTATGTGTTTTCTTCTTCATTCTTTATTTAGTTCCTTTTTCAATGGAAAGTATGAGTTTTGTTGTAACTTTAATGAAACCCCAGGAAGGAAAAGCATGGTGTGGATAGCGGCTCTGCAACCTCTGCTCCTCTGAATCCTCTCCTCCTGTGGATGTTTACATTGTATTGTAGAGACTCCCTAGTGCATTGATGGAATTTCTACAATTTCCTTCTTATACTACAAGCACTGAGAGAAACAGCCGTGCAAGTATTTGATGTGCAGCAGGACATCAGTGCTAAACTGAAATAGCATGTGGTGACCAGCGCCAGAACTTGTTTCATTAATTCAGCTGAAACAGCTGATTAGTTATAAATATACATTCCTAAGTCTCAGCCCTTTACGGTGAATTGACAGTAATAATAAAGAAGAGATGGAGGCTAGAAATACATGTCCATAAGGTTCCAGGCTTTGTATTGTATATAATGTTTTTAGAATATCCACATCATTTATGAATACTAAGCCCTATATAATATTTATTGTATAATAAAATATCATGGGAGAAATTCTGTTAGTCATAGGAGCTGATCCAGAGTTTTATCAGCACACACAAGTCACATCCTATCCACAGGAACTCTGGATTGGATGTAGGGAAAAAGGGCAGACTTTTTCCTTGTAGTCGTACCATATGCACAGAGGATGAGAGTAGCACATAATCTCTTAAATGCTACTCTCCAGGAGTGCTCACACCGAACCCTCTCCGCTCTATGGAGCTGATCCAGAGTTTGGGAGGAAAAAAGATCTCGATCATCTGCATAGCTTTATGTTTAATTTGAAATTTGAGTTGTGCTATGAAACTTCATTTCTTAACTCTAATTCTGTTTTTACAGTTTATACTTGCCTCTCTCTACAGTTCAGTGTTTGGTTTTGCCCAGATCTAGACTAGCACCTATTTCGTCCTTACTCCCAGACTCTGGATCAGTCTCTATGGGGCCGATTCAATCCCCTTCGCGCGAATTTCTTCTGCCTTACGCTGTTTGCGTAAGGCAGGAAAACTCGCATTTTTTCGTTTGCGGCTCATTGAGCAGCGTACAAAAAGACGCGAGGTTTCAGTCCCGTAATAAACAGGAAAAAGCACGTTTTTTTTCCGTCTTCGCGAGGGATTGAATCGGCCCCTATGTGTCCACCAAAAAATGGAGTTTCCGCCAGTCCTGAGGATTGTGCATAATGGCTTAGCCACCACTGTAGAGGGGAGTTGCTTTTCCTAAAACTGTTCTACTGTAAATGATACACACCGAAAAAGAGAGCAGAACCAATATCAAGGGAATGGCACTCTCTGGCATATAGTTAAAAAAAATATTATAGCTTTTATTAAATATACAGTACATTCAACATATAAAAGCCTGAATAGAAAATGCTCATTTTCTGTGCAAAGTACCAGCATTTTAGTATAGAAATAAAAAGTATTACTTGATATTATTTTGTCTTATAGGTGCCTAGGAAAAATATGGAGACCCTATGGGTGCCACGGCATGAAAGAGTTTGGAAACCACAGCTCTAAGCACTTATATCTAAAGTTATTGATCATCTGGAGGGGGCATGCCACTATTAGGTATTATGTCAGTCAAGGAAAATTACTTGTGTAAATTGCCTGTAATGTGTAAATCATGTACTAATAGTATAAAAAAAAACACTATAAATGTTTTTTCATTCAGTTGGGAGTTATGGAATAGTTTTATATATATAACAAATATATACATAGTATAGGTAATTTATTCCTTTAGTATTAGATTTTTTCGTATTTTTGTTGAAATGACTTTTTGAAATAACTTCACCATTGTAGTATCATTGTAGTACCAATAATTGAGAAGATAAAAATGATTTCCTATATAAGATTAAAGTATAGTAAATTAGTGATTAGTTACTATGTATTCCATCACATTTTTATAACATGGCTTTGATTTATTTATTATGTATTTAAGAACAGGTTTTTATATAGCACCATCAGATTACTTAGCACTTCCATAACTGCTTTTCATTGTGTTGAAAAAATTTTTTGAAAAAAATGACTAAAACTACTAAAAACTGAGGCAGGTCATAGGAAAAAGCCTCAAATATTAAAATGTTACTGTTAATAAGTTGCATAACTACATAACAATGACCTCTTACAGTAGTAGTTACCACATGGTTCATTGATTGCTAATATTACATTTCCTCAATTAAAACGTCACAACGGAAGGTAATCTATAATGATTTTCTTCCACACAGATTAGAGAAGCAGATGCTAATTTCCTGTGACTGATATTAACAAGCAGTGTAACAGAAATAGGGTGTAAATAAAACTGAACAATAGCAGCAATTTCCTCAGTATAAGTTTATATTTTACACTTTTGTGTAAAATTCTACAACATTCAGGTCTGTGGTCAGATAGCAGAAAGTTTATTATGTTAATTTCATTTTACATACAGTAATAAAAAAATCATGAATTCAAAATATGTGGCCTGATCCCGAGTTGATGTCCGAAACTGGAAGTTGCTATAGTAACTCTGATCGTAACATGGTTTTGTACAATCTCCTTTCCGTACATGGGGCATGACGTCACTCAGTGTATAGGAATTTAGGTCATTTAAGTTGTACAGTATAAGCTGTGCTGAAGATGTGTCAAATGGATCTTTCCATACAACATCTTTCCGTATGTGTATGTAGGACTTAAGGTAGGGTTCTGGACACATACCAGTACCAAGTAACAATGCCAAGTCAGTGCTTTAAGAAGAAATGACCGTAACTCATGCTGACCATTCACCTTTCCGGAAAGTGACTAAGTCCACCTAATGGGCGCGCCAGCCCTGGGTGTAGGTGTGAGGTGGTAAATTATATGTGGCCCATTCATCACACTTAGTGCATGGCACTGTTATGCTGCTGTGCAGGAGGGTGGATGTTTCACATATATTTCAAGGGAGGCCTGAAGCTTGGCTGTATGTGTGGACCTTTTTTTTAGATGGAGGACTGGGGCTATAGACCCATCCGCCCCATTGTTAATCTGGCCCTGTTAATCCCCTTCGGGAACCTATGAACCTGCAGGAGAAACTGCATCATTGTCTGCACTGTTTATAATGGCAATCTATTGACTTGCTGGAATGGGAGCAGTACAGGTCGCTCTACAGTATGTTTGTCTCTTTCTGCCCTATACAAAGTTGGAGAGCATTTCTTGGGTTGTCTAGGAGAAGAGAGGTGATTTATAAATGGGAAGAGTCTGAAATATATGGAACCAGTACCAGACATCTTCTGTAGAGTGTTGAATCTCTGCAACCATAAGAGACTATGACCAGGTAAGGTATGTAGGCCACAGGGGACTGTGCAAAGTACCATTGTTTTGTCAACCCTGCCCCAAAATTACCAGGACACCTAACATAAAGTCCCATATGATGCTTTTAAAAGCCATTTTTGACATACTGTGACAGCCTTGTCTGCTCCTGCAGAGTAAATGTGTTTTCTCTATTAGCTGAATTCTGAAGTAGCTGCTGAGGTAAAACTTGGCCATGTTATTCTGATGAGATCATCATTATTCCAGACATTTTAATTTGCAGATCAATTCAAGGTACTTTGTGGTGAAAATAAATGAGTCACTTTTCTGTCAGATGTTTTATTTTCTGCCAGTGGGAGGCAATGTTGCGCTACTTTTATATCTGTGCCATTTGCGTCTCTACAAACTTTATTTGATATGCTTTAGCATTGGCACTGCAGGAGTTGTGCTATATGTTATACAGTTGGAACAGGCTGGGAGTTGTAGTTCCATAACACCTCCAGGTGTTAAGCAGCGATTTGGCCAAATTGCAATTTTGTGTTGATTTTTCCAGTGATTTGGCCTTTTTAGAACCTACTGAGGCGCATTTCACTGTCAAATCGCTTAAGTAATTAATCGCCTCCAAATCTACGTTATCAAATTACCATTGCAATATCTAACATTACCAAAATAGACCATTTAAATTGGAATACCAAAATGCAAAAGATGTGCCTTCCCAAAGTGAATTGGTCAAAATTGCTATTCATTCATCAACTCCTAAAGGAGACTGTTTGCGCTGCAAGGATGATGTGTGATAAGCAATTTTTTAATATTAATGCGCTATTGTGGCAGGTGACCTTGTGCACAATGCACAATAAAGAGAGGAGGAGGAGGAGGAGGAGAACCATCACCTGCCCCAGGTCCAGCACTGCCTAAAATTACCCTGACATATAAGAACTCTTGAGGTGCGCTTGGACCTGGCATCCCTGTCTGATTGTTTTAGCTTAACTGCACTAAGCGCCTGAGACTTTATGAGGAAGTGAGAAGGGATTTGTTATCAGATACCTCGAATTCCTATGCAGTGGGTTGCATTAATTAATTTGTGCCATTCACTTCATTATCACAGGTTTGTTTCAGTCTGTGTCCAAAAGAGTGATTGGCATTTCACAGGCAATATTTCCTCAAGTGTTCTGGCTAAACTGATTTGTACATATGACTGTTTCCCCAGCCAGGATGCAGAGTGATGTGAATTTAAGCTTGCATTCTATCGGCTCTCAAGATTACATAATGTCTTGGGAGCCACACCCATAGCTGTGCATATCTATATACAAACTGCCACCATTCTATGGGTTCCTCTCATGACTCCAACAACCTGAAACAGTCAGCCTGGATGTCCAAATTCCAGCAAGGACTTATGCTTGAGGGTTGGCTGTTGGACAACTTGTATTTTTAAACATAAATGTTTCCTCATCCGACAAACATTACTAATGTGTTTTTTTTTGTAGTTCCTTAGATGTAGTTTCTCAGGATATGGGTGTCACCACTGGCTATTAAACCTTCTCTGTTGCATATTGAGATGGCACTGCACCAATATAACGAGGTACAGATACAAACTAGATGTGTGATAGAAAGTACCTTTGGCCTTTGAAAATCTAGTAGTAGTGTCGTACTTTAGGGGAATTGTGGAGTAGGACAGGAGCCAAAACTCTGGACCTCGGGGCACTGGTTGTGAAAAGATCCGTTGGGACGTCTCCCAAACCCCCCTCCAGAACTCAGTTAGGCGCGGGCAATCCCACCGAATGTGCAGGAATGTACCCCTGCTAGCTAGGCAGCACCAGCACGTGTCAGGGTAAGTGGGCAGCATGGAGTGGATCAAGGAGGGTACCCTGTACCAACGTGTCAGGATTTTGAACTGAGTTTCTACCACGGACAGGCTTCAGGAGCAATGGTGTGTAACGTGGAATATCCTATCCCAGGACTCCTCATCCAGTGGTTCCATAAGGTCCCTGTCCCACGCATCGACATACCGGAGGGGTGAGGTAAATAAGCCATCTATCAGGAGTTTGTAGAGAGAGGACATGAGATGAGTCAGTGCTTCTGACTCTCGAAGGGGGTCAGTGGCCTCCTCCAGTGGTCCCGGGCACCCCTCGTCGTGAGGAAATGTCGGAGGCTCAAATATATCCAGAAGTGTTTGGAGGAGAGGGAATACTTGTAGTATAGAAGGGAAGAGGATCACCGCTGCCCACCAGCTGGCCAGCTCTGCAGCATCCTGCGTTTGTAAGGTCTGCGTTTGTGTAAGCCTGGAGGGAAATCTTCATTGAAGATGAGAGGTGTGAGGGGCGAGAAGGGGGTGGAGAGACCGGCTTTAGATCGCAGAAGTCTCCAGCAGGCGATAGTCGGGCCATTTGTGGGGTGGGTAATCCTAGGGATCTTAGAGAGCCATAGTATAATGTGCAGGGGTTTGGGAGAGGTGTCATTTTCCAGTCTGATCCACTAGGCAGCATCACCCGGCCTAGACCACTCCAAGACCCTGGCCAGTAAGGAGGCCCAGAAGTAACTTCGGAGGTACGGAAGACCCAGGCCCCCCCGCCGTTTGGGCCTAAAGAGAACGTCCTGTTTACAACGCGGTCGTTTGCCCTGCCACAAATTTGCGTAAGAGGCTTTGAGCGTCATAGACGAAAGTCGGGGGAATGTGGATGGGAAGGGTCCGGAACAGATAAAGGAACTTCGGTAGGATGGACATCTTAAGGATATTAACCCCCCCCAGCCAGGAAAAGAGTTTAGGGGACCAGTCCATCAGGTCTCTGTCAATAGCACGCAGGAGGGGGGGAAGTTAGCAGAGAACAGGTCGGCCGTGGTGGGGGTGAGCGTGATTCCCAAGTAGACCATCNTTGAGGTCTGCCAGTGGAAGGGGAAAGAATGGCTAAGGGTCGACTGCGTAGTGCTGGGTAGGCAAAGTCCCATCGCGGCAGACTTGTCTAGATTTATCTTGAAGTTAGATAGGGAGCCGAAGTGCACAAATTCAGTCTTCAGCACTAGGAGGGACGTCAATGGGTGGGTGAGTGAGAGCAGAAGATCGTCAGCGAAAAGCGCTAGCTTGTATTCCCGACCCTGTACCTCAAACCCACGAATGTCAGGGAGGAGCCAAAGCGGGCCAGAGCCTCCATGCAGAGCACGAACAATAATGGGGAAAGGGGGCAGCCCTGCCTCGTGCCGTTAGAGATAGGGAAGGGTGCAGAAAGGCCGCCGTTAATTCTGATTCTAGCAGAAGGGCTACTATAAAGAGACATTAACCTGTGGAAAGCTACAGGCCCAAGACCTAAGTATCCCCGCCATGAAGTCCCAATCAACCCTATCAAATGCTTTTTCGGGATTGCGGATCTTTTGGGACTCTCCTCTTCTCAAGGCCATTTTTTTTATATTGGTTTTTTTTTATCGGCACCAATAAACACTAGAACAATGTTGTTCTAGTGAGTGCCTAGCTTTAGAATCTTATGTAATGTTAAATGATAGATCCAAAAACAATTAACATCAAACACATTAGAAAGATTGCAGAGTGATCAGATCTAATCTATATAGGTTATGATATGTCACCATTTGTCCCAGAGTGGGTTGTTAGATACTAGCTTAACATAATCAGATACATTCCTCAATAATCTCTTCAGAAGCATCATTGTCCTGTTATGTAGCTAATGATCTCTGAGATTTCTCTTCACCTACCTTCTAGAGGAATGCTTAGTGTAACTTCTTACATTAATACCCCGTTCCCATTACCTCAAATTAACTGTCTTTTTTGCTGAAAAAGCCGGCTACAGTGAAAAAGCTGTCTTCTAAACTCAGTGTNCACGCTCCATTTACAAAAAGCCTGTCTCTGAAAGCTGGTGTTCAGAGCCTGCTTTTTAGAAGGTGTTTTGCCCTCCTCTCCAGCTTTTTCAGTCAGTGTGGACACAAGATAGTCTGCTTTCCTCTCCCATTGTGTTTGTGCAGTGCTGATTGGCTCACACAGTCAGCTGTTTCCAGCACAACAACAAAAAGCAGGGTTCAATATGAACAGTGCAGAGCCTGCTTTTTTACAATAAAGCCATCTTTTTCTGGTAATCTGCACTCTCCTTTTATCACAGCCCCTCCAATTTCCCCAGCTCTACAGCCAGCTTTTTCAAGGCTGGTAATGGGAACGGGGTATTACTTTGTGCAACTGGTCTGGAGGTCTGCATATAGCCTCCCAATTATGCAAGGATAATTCATTATCTGTCTCATATTTTACAAAGCAGTTGAATAAGAAAGGTAAATATTGACAGAAAGCTTTTACATTATTAAAACCATGTGACACATATCTTTGTTCTGTACAATATAATTAAGCTTAAAACACATGAAAACACGTCACTGAATAAGAAATGAGCAAAAATCCTTTCTCTGTGAACGTCACAATGTTTAATGGGGACAGGATCAATGTCTCCTTAGATCTGGGTCTAAATTTACTAATCAGGGATGTTGACCATAGCAACCAATCAGATTCAAGCTCTCAGTTTCATTTTACATACTGGAGAATATGAGCTTGAATCTTATAGATGGTAGAAAGCTAGCCCTTCTATTCCTACCCCTGCTGTCTTCGCCTGGTTGATTTTTACATAGAGTTCCCTTTCTATCACTCAACTTCATTACTTGTAAATGCATGAAGACGAAAAAGAGCAGAAATTTTATTTATCGTTTTTATTTTCAACACTTACACAGGTGAAAATGTCACATCTCAGAATACAGTGGATGAGATAACTTTGACTGTATGAAGAAAGGCACAGGGTAAAACCTGAAGCACACTTTTTTTTCCCATTCATGGACTTGGAAATTTGATAATAAAATTAAAATATGTATTGTAAAACTATGGAATAAAAGCATTGTTATTAACCCACTGCTGCTTTAAATTGTATTGTAAATGATTTTCATTAGTAAGCTATAGGCCTCTGGCTTTTAGCAAGTTAGGACTGATACAGTAGTAGGTCCAAATCAAAGAAACTTTATGCATGCAGTTTTTTTTTAGATAATTTAATATAATAATACCATTAATATATTTAACATAAGAGGTTAATTTGTTATCTGATGATTACTTCTAAATGACAGTTGTTTTTATACAACGCAAAGTAAAATCCAGCTAATATAGTAAACACTTTCATATTATTCAATGTATTGCCCCATAAACACAAAATCACTGTTTTCTATATTCTACTGGCTACATCAGAAGTATGTATAGTGCTGCAAATAGGATTCCAGGTAGGATAAAGGCTGGTATTATGTCACCGAGTTCATAATGTCCTGTTGTAGAAAATAGTGGAAGGCGGCAGGATGCATGTGAACTGGAGTGACCGACATTACTGTGTTCCACTCTCACAGCTCTTCCCGGATGCGTTTGTTGGTGGTCTTGATATTTAAGTCCTGATTCTCTACTTTGACTGACAAGCGGCCAAGAATGTCATCTTGCTCGTCGATCTCAGATTGTAATCCAAGGGCTAGGTTTTTAAGTCTATCTAAACCAGAAGACATGTCATCTGTAAACACAAAGATGTTTAGATGATAAGGGGTAGAGAATTAACAAATTATTCTGTTTAGGTAGATTTATCACTAAACCACACAACAAAGAGAATAATCTGTCTTTTTCTAGCAATTAAAATGATAAAATAGTATCTCCCTTATTCTGATATGATATCATGATATACTACTCATATCCTGAGTAGCAAGCCAAGGAAGAAACTCCCTCATAACACGTTACACTACCCAAGGGAAACTAGACAATATGGGTAACTGAAGCACATGACTGATTAGAGAAGCAAATGAACACCCCCTTGGATGTATCTAAGAGAAGGGAACAATATAAATAGTTATTGCTATATCTTAGTAATCCTATAAATCATAAACATGTAGTTTATATTTAAAGGAAAAAATAAACATACAAAATAATAATGCAAACAGCATTTAAAAAAGAATGCTTACCCAAATTGTTGTCTATTTTCTGGTGGTAGTTTCTGAGTACAGGAGCTTTGTGTTGATATCCTGAACTTGTTGCCCCTGCATTATTGCTGATATCTAAAAATACAGAACGACTAGATAAAGACTTAAATGATGATGGTGGTTTAAGATTGGATGTGTAACTGTAGATAAAAACATAAGGATATGACAGGGCCCAGCTCATATGTTCCACTGTCTTTGCGAGTGTCCGTTGCTCCGGTGATTTTTTTCTGCTGATCATTGTTATGTATGCTTTGTGATGATTTCAATAAAAATTAAGTTGCAAAATAAATAAATAAATATAAGGATATATGTATTCCGCTAGGATGAACTTCACCTGAAACAGAAGAAGGCCAGTCTAATCTAATGCTGACCACACGCTTTCCAATGTTCCCACCAACTGAAGGTTCAATCCCGCAGTTTAGTACATTTAGGGGTATATTTACTAAGCAGGGAATTTGCTGGGGAATTGAAAAGTGGGGAAGTTGCCCATAGCAACCAATCAGATTCGAGCTCTAAATTCCATTTTACATACTGGAGAATGTAAGCTTGAATCTGATTAGGGATGTTGCCCATAGCAACCACTTTTCAATTCCCCAGCAAATTTCCTGCTTAGTAAATATACCCCTTAGGCCCTGATTTCATCTTTCCTATACAGTCTACTGCCAAAATAAAAATGTGTCCAGCATGTCAGTCCAACCATACAAAATGCAACCATCTGTATTGCTTCTGGTTTCACGTACCAACAGTGTCTCGTTTCAGCAGGTTGGGATGTGTGGCTTCATACTTTCCTTCCTGCTCACTGCTTTTAGACAAGGCATCCTGTAACCTGATTGGACAATAAATGTTAACAATTCTCAATATCAAAACATGTGAACAAAATTAAGTGAGAAAGAAGACCTTAACAGTGCTTCATTAATCCTTACCAACATACACAAAAGAATGAAAATAACAATTATTAATAATGGATGGAAGCCAATAAAAGGAGCGGTATGATACAGGTGTGGGGGCTGTTGTATGGAATCTATGTATCACACTAGTAACCACTCCCCTCGCATGGACAGGCTTGTGGAATCCATACTGGACCTTAAGTTTTTTTCAATATTAATATTATTATGTATAATATGTATAAGGATATACCCTTCATAATATTTGCTTTTTCACCTTTATGCACACATTTAGCATTTTCCAAATAAATGTAAAAGCGTCATGTACCTATTGCTAGCTTTGTATTCATAGGCGGATTCTTGTGGGGGTGTCTCGGCAGGTTTGGCTCTGAAGTAGTTGGTGAAACCGCTGAACATGCTCTTGATACTATTAATGTGCCTCTGACTGGTTTTCATGTCTTGTTCCATTTTATCCACCATTCTTTCTGTACGCTTCAAAGCCTCTCCTTGGCGCATCAGTTCCTAAAATAAATAAATGAATGAATATATAACTGAATTTGAAGTTGAGTGAACGTGTTATTACTTCCACCTAATGGTTCCTTCCCAATCACTAAGCGCTATACTGACTTAGGCCCGTATGAGAAATGAAGGTGGTCTATTATGCTCTTGCAGTCTGGATAGGGTAGAACTGTGTTCCTACGGGGCACAGGAGCACAAAAAAGCTCTTACAAGAACACAAAGAAAAAAAAAGGATTTCTGGAACCTGTAAAATCAAACTTTTATTAATCAGCAACTTTACCCAGCACAAAGAAAAAAAAAGGAAATCCAGCGGAGCTCAAATCTTAGGAATAAACCTCAATTCTAATGATACACACAAAAAAGCCAATTCAAGACAAAAAATAATAACTACCATCTACTAAATACATATAAAATCATCTTTTACTCACTATTATTGCTACTGGGAAGTGGGGAGACCACCTACCGTAGAGAAAAACAAAAATAGTATAAAAATCCCAAGTGCTGACAACCAAATGAGTAAAAAAAAAAAAAGCTAATTTATTTAGTAATTACTAGTATGAGTTACAGTATGAGATGAAAAAACCCTATCAGGAGAAACGCGTCAGAGGATTGCAGAGGAGCTTTTGCTTCAACCCAAGTACCCCTTGTGACTGTGACCGAGACACTGCATAGATCCCTGGCTTCTACGTACTGTACAAAGGTGCCGTCATTTGAATGGGATAAAACTAACAACATCGATGTTGACCCAATCCTGGTATGACTGATGTTAAGGTAGACCTGGAGGGATCCAGCCATCACACGGTCTACCATATTACATGTACCGACATACCAACACCGGGATAACATCTCATACTATACTAATACTAAAGGGAGACTCCTGGCAAATATCAATTTTATTCCACCTTTCCTTCTATGAATGGCCAGAACTGAACAATTGTCTGGGAAATCTATACCTTATACATACCGATACAGTCATTTATCAAAGGTCATTTGGGGACTTGTCTAATGATCTTGAAGCTTCACTCTGTTTTATGTTTTTTTATTTTAAATTTCTTTTTTTACTCATTTGGTTGTCAGCACTTGGGATTTTTATACTTTACACAGCAATAGCTTCAATCATTTACTTTTTAACATGAATTTACATAGAACATTTCATGGGCCTATATATACTAAACTGCAGGAAAGGAAAAGAGGAGATGCCACCTATAGCAACCATTCAGAATTTAGCTCTCAATTTTCTATTACATCCGAGACAATGTCAGCTACAATATGAATGGTTGCCGACATGACTGAACCCTATGGAAACTCTCTCCCCCCACCATCCTGTTTCCTGGTAATGAAACACAAACTACAGTGTTATCCTGGCTGCCACAAGCAGAAATGAAGTTAAGCAGGATCTGCTGACCATTTAATGTAACTGAATGAACAAAAACTAAAGAATCAGATTTTCTTTTCCTTCGATTCACACAAGAAGAAGAAGGTCATTTAGATCAGGTCTGAGCAGCGTTCATGATCACTGAACCGTTAACGGTCACAGTGGATGAAATCTGCTGACTGGCACAGTATAAATAGGTGTCTATTCTATCCTGTTTTGTAACACACTATTTGTCACGTGTCAGGTCATCATGGGAACCCTTACCTCCGCAGTCTCTACCCCAACTTTCTCGGATTCATAGATAAGGGACAGAGACCTGTTGCTACTATCCACGGTGGACTGGGCCCTTCTCATAACTTCTTGCTGCAGAGACCTTTGCCTGTCCGCCTCCTCCCTTCTTCTCCTCGCAGCAGGGTCTTCATAGGCGTCCTCATCATTGTTCCTCTTCACAGGCTTAAAGTCATCATCCTCATCCTCATCAAAGGGGTTGTAGCTCTTAGACATGATGATAAAATGACCTAGGCTGCACTGAGGCAATAAATAACATTCATGTCACATGACAATAGAAAAGGTGGGTTACTATGATAGAGCCATCAGAAATAACATGACACCAGACACAGGAATGTCTGAATAAAATACATTCATCTATACTGTAATGTGTGTTACCTCAGATACAGGAATCCACCACCTTCACCACGATTACCCACACACTGGACCCTCAGATCAGCCGACCCTCCCGGCTGACTCGCAGCTACTTCCGCCCCACCTTCTAAAGGCTCTACAGAGTGTCTGGCGTTCGCTTCCGCCCTCACTGCCTTGGGACGAACCAAGTCAGAGAAGGGGGCAAATAACACCGACGTTGTTAGTAGCAACTACTTTCCCGTCATACGCATTCTGGTACATTATACATATGTAAATATCTAGAAATGTCACCTCAATGTATCTCTGTGGTTGTAGAAACCCCCCCCCCCCGCGGTCTCAGAACCCCCCCCCGGCTGTCAGTAGGCACGATTCTGCAGCCGTCACTTCTGCTTTCAGGGTCATGTGATGCGATGGAAGCTGAGCGGTGACGTCATCTGACGGCTCTGGGAAGAACATGGCTTCCAAGGGGGGCAGCGGCAGCTCCCGGGGCTTTTATTTCAACACAGTGCTGTCCCTGGCCCGCTCCCTAGCCGTGCAGAGGCCCGCGGCCCTGGAGAAAGTAAGCCAGCAGCTTCCATGCTCACATTGCAGCTTTGAATGTTGTGGCGCTTGTTGCTAGCAGAGCGTACACGTAGCAGCAGAGTGTCCAGTGCAGCCTATCAATGGTAGAATCTATGGACTGGACCCAGACTTACGTACTACCGAGCTTACCAGCGGAAAGTTACCAGTGGGCAAAACCATGTTGAATTGCAGGGGAGGTAAATGTAATTAGTTACAATCAGTATTACAGGTGAGAGATGATGTTTCCAGCACAAGTGTAATAACAGTGTAACAGTAACACTGGTCAGTATCTGTGTGCAACATGCAACAATAAAGTATTCTCCCTGCATGCACACACTGACATTCATTTTACCTGCCCTGCAATTCAACATGGTTTTGTCCACGCGTAAGATTACACCTGTAATTTAATAGTACCTAAGTCTGGATCCAGTCCATATTTCATGTAATATTGCTGATGGTTGTCACAGACTTCTCCTGCCTGGCAGTGTCTGTTTACCTGTCAGTGAGAGGGTTTAATGATATGCTGTTTATTATCTTTGTGATTGAGTGATATGTTTACCTGTCAATGACATTATTACTGTTGTTGGCAGTTTTTACTTGGTTTACCAGAAATGATATTATCTATTGGAATACACTGACCTTTTCTAGTTAAACTATAAATAAATAGTTTGCTGACAAAGTCTAAGTGATTGTTTTCTTCCTTTTTGACACTTTCCCTAATTTTTGTTAAGGAAATAAATATATATTTGTTTTCTATAACAATGCAGAGCACCGCACTAAAACACAGGTAGAGGATGTAAATTCCACACGTATAGGCCAATTGTGGGATTGCAATGGTTGACCGCAGTGTTACAAATAGGTATATTTTGGTGACTCTCTTAGACATGATGGGGTGACAGTGTGTGTGTGTGTTTAACTATACTTAAGTAGCCAGTTGCAAGTTATTGTGGCATGTCCAACAGGTTCCTATTATAATTTTGCATAGATTAATAATATAAAGAAAAAACAACAAAACAAAATATATCTTTTGAACATTTGTTTTACAGCACTTGTAGCAGTTGGTATTGCAACTCTCCCTGTAGTATATCCTAGTTCTGTAATATGCCCAGTGTGGAAAATTGTAATTTATCTCCCTGTATGAGCCAGACAGCAAGGTCTACATTTACAAAGCAGGGAGATTGCAAAGTGAGGATGTTGCCCATAGCAACCATTCAGAATCAAGCTCTCAATTTTATTTTACATAATGGAGAATGTGAGCTTGATTCTGATTGGTTGCTATGGCCAACATCCCCACTGTTTCAATCCTACTGTTTAGTAAATTTAGGTCCAGGACTTCAGTTTTTCTAATGTTTACTACGAATACGGAAACATCCTTATAGTTTCCTCCATAAGTTTATTTAAAATGTGGGGAAAGAAACTCTTGGAGAAGTTTAGGTGAAGGTTCCTACTCCCATCAAGTCCTTTTTAGCTTTATCTTGATTTAGCAGTCATATGGAATAATATGATTGGACAAAGGTTATGTCCTTGTTTGACTTGGGAACATAGGCTGCAGTCTAGTATAACATGCGATAAAGAAACAGGCTGTACATAAATAGTTGTAGATAGTAAACTCTAATTGTCTTCTACCAGCCATAAGGACCAGATGTGTTATCGTTTGTTATTGTGAAAATGATCTAGTATCTCTGTTCTGTGTGCTCTCCTTCAGTCATCTTAAAACCTAAAATACTTATAGGGGGTATATTTACTAAGCAGGGAATTGAAAAGTGGGGAAGTTGCCCATAGCAACCAATCAGATTCGAGCTTACATTCTACTGTATGTAAAATGAAACTGAGAGCTTGAATCTGATTGGTTGCTATGGGCAACTTCCCCACTTTTCAATTCCCCAGCAAATTCCCTGCTTAGTAAATATACCCC
>JABWIB010003128.1:30293-48546 GCA_016617825.1 Platyplectrum ornatum | reverse complement strand
ACTTACCAGTCATAACTCTGGATAACATTTACCTCTAAAAATTTGTCTACCCCCTTCTNAAATACATCTATTGATCCTGCCATCACAACCAGGCAATACATTCCACAACCAGATTCAATGTTCCTGTGTCTCCGCACAGGATTAAACTACCCTAGGCACAACTGTGATTTCCAGGATATCCTCCCAAACAGAAACCAGGAGCCAGATTCTATGTTCCCGCCTCATTGCACAGGGTTAAACTACCCTATATGCAACTGTGATTTATAGACTATCCTAACAAACAGGAACCAGCAGCTGTCTCCTATGTTCTCTCCATCCAACTTGGGGGGAAATTCACAAAACTCGTGTTTGTGCAACCCGCGGCTGCGAGTTTATCGCAGCTGCGAGGTTACAAGTACGCAGGCGCAAGTTTTGTGAATTTCCCCCTTGGACTATAAATCAAAATATCAAGTATATGATGAACATTGTGCCCTGAGAACATATGAAACTCTCCATAGTGTGAACGTTTTCAGACTCACAAAACTAGTCCACTATAGACATACTCATATAATATTGTTCTTTTTTTAAAACTTGTATTATAGTTATTGACTGTATTGTGCAACCATGATTATGTCATTATGTAAAATAATGTTGTGGGAAATGACAAACACTTTGTACAAGATAAGAGATGCTTAGCAGTATTCCAGTTATCTTTAGAAAGTTATGAGTAAAGGATAACATATTTTAGGAGCTTTTCTTGATTGAACTCTCCAGTTAAAATAGCTTTTTAGTAAATCTACCTAAACGGTGATTTTGTGAAATGTGAAATCGTAGTTAAAATCCTAGGGGCAGATGCTTTAAGATCTATTTCAGTCTGTTATAATTGTAATACAAACTATATGGAATTGCTGTTGTAATCTGTTATACAGTGCAGTCAGGGGCATAGCTAAAGATTCATGGGCCCAGGTGCAAAAGGTTAGCTTGCACCTGCCACTTAAAACAAAATTCAATCTGTTTACATTTTAATCCCATGAGGTATATTTACTAAGCAGGGAATTTGTTGGGGAATTGAAAAGTGGNGAAGTTGCCCATAGCAACCAATCAGATTCGAGTTTACATCCTCCAGTATGTAAAATGAAACTGAGAGCTCAAATCTGATAGGTTGCTATGGGCAACATCCCCACTTTTCAATTCCCCAGCAAATTCCCTGCTTAGTAAATATACCCCCACATGTACATTACGTTAACATGTACATTATGTTAATAATAAATTTAATATGCAGGGAAATTCAAGCTCACATTCTCCAGTGTGTAAAATGAAACTGAGAGCTTGAATCTGATTGGCTGCTATGGGCAACATCCCCACTTTTCAATCTCCCTGCAATCTCCCTGCTTAGTAAATTTAGGTCCAGGACTTAAACTTATACATTTTAACTTATAAATACTAATACATACAAAACTGAAGCTTAATGGACAAAGGACCAGATCCTGGTTACCCCACTCAGATAGTACGCAAGTAATTTTGGCAACCAAGGACTATATTAACTAAACNGGAGGAATGGNAAGGTGAATGGATTTTAGCTTTTATTTGTGTATTCTGTTTTAGTCAGGGACCCATGNACACAATTATGATAAAGTTTTAGCAACACTGAAAGCTCAGAAAATTCCCATGGATCCAAATGAGAAAAGTGAGTTTAATGGTTCTTGCACAGTTGCCACAGCTGCAATATTCCTAATATACGCTGCACACACATACCTCCTGACAGCCTGCAGTAAATTATTTCTCAATTATATCCTTTATCCTTATTACCTGGTGGAGCCTTCCTTAAACGGATTATAATTATATTGCTGGCTTGGATTAGTTCAAGGGGGTTTGAAGATGCTGGAAACCAGTAACTTGTACTGTTTTCCAGCAAGACCTGGGCCGGATTTCAGGCAGCTACAGTAGGCAGTGGGTCCCGCCAGACCCTAAGCATCTGTCTTGGATGCATTGTAGGTAATCTGGCCCTGTTATTGGCATACCACAAGGCTCAGTGTTAGGTGCATTGCTCTTNTTTATCTATATCACTGATCACAAATGTACTTATCAATAAACAAACAGTAAAAAAAGAGGTTACTCTTTCCCCAATACACTGGCTCCTTACTCACATTCCTACGTGAGTATTCCTATTGCTGATTATAAAAAAATCCCTCTTTTCTCACCTGAGTAATGCAGCCAAGGCCATAATCCCCAGGCATTGTCAATCCCCCATCCCACCTTCCCTGCACGTGGACTTCATAGCAACCTGGATCAGCTGGATGGAAAAATATAGTAATAAAGTTTTGTAATAAAGTATATGGTTCCTGAAAATAATCGGTAGTAATATTACAAGGTAGCATGTATCATGCAGCTGCTGTTGAATAATGAAGAAACAGAGGTCATCATAATATGTGCTGACTACCATAGGCAATGTAAAGTATGCAACATCGAACATGTGTGTAAATCTTCTAAGGTAAAACAAACCTACCCATATTAAACATTTAGGTGTAAAGAAAGTGACAGGTGCACATTTCATATTCTGCTACAGTATCAGTGCTCCGGGCTGTCAGCCATCTTCTGATTGACAGATGCAAAGTGAAGCTGCCTCAAATTATTCTGTAAGTCAAGGTGTTAGCTGTCCAGCAAGAAATGCATAGAGGCATATTTAGTATTATATATTAAGTTCTCACTAGGGTAGTATGAATTTTGTTATGCTACTGCCAGTGTTGTTTTTTTCTAATGCCTTCTGTGGGGAGGTGTGTCAACTAATTGGCACCAGATCACCCCCCCTATGTGTGCCACTGGGGGGAGGGGGGGATTGACTAATATGGCTCAAATATAGATAGATAATTAAAAAAATAAAATAAAATAATTAAAAAATCTTTGAATTTCACTACACAGCAACACACAAGTAAGATTGTTTAACAAATACATCTACTGAAATCTTGTCTAATAATATTTTCCCTAGTATTATACTTGCTTTCTATAAATATTTTGTATAGTTTAATATAATGAATTACACACAATTTTATCCCTACACAATAATAAATTCTAATTAGATTTCACTTCGACCCTGCAAAGTTTCTGATATAGCATTTGATTTAGAAGCAAGTACAGTGTGCAGGCAATGGGCCAAGGAAAAGCAGCTTCCCTTCCTCTCACTGCTTCATTGTCCGTTTCATGGTAAAATTATTTGCTGGTATGTCTGAAGATCTTGCTGAGCCACTAACCACTGTAACCACTTGCCTTCTGGCAGTAAAATCTGTTTATATTATTAATACTGATGTATATACTTAGTGGACGGTTTGCAGGAATACTGATAAAAGGCTATTTATAAGTGTTTTGCTGGTCTATTTACCGGTGGGGAGAATTAGATAAATTGTATGTATGTGCTGGATCTTTTCATATGACACATTTTCGAAATGTGTAACAGGCCGTCCATACGTAGGGAATGCAGGGGGATAAGATCGTAACTTGGAAATAGAAAAATGTACTCCCACAGAAAAATCAGGATCAGATATGTAGTACTTAAGAAGTAAAACTGATATATAAGGATTTCATGTGTCACTTATGGGGGCTTTGCAGAAAACTATTTTCTTTAAAAGATTCTCACACATCATAGCTATGTGTACTATCTTCTCCCAAACAAGACAAGATAATAGAACCTTTTTCAAATCTGTTTTAACTTTTCATAAATTACAATTATCTAGTCTTAGCTGCTTTTGAAAATGTACTAATCTCATATGATGAATAACACCTAAAAGTGTATTGTGTTGTTCATTTTATAATGAAAAAAAGAATAATCTGTAAAAAACAAAACATACAAATGTTATTGAAATTTAAAGAGAAATCCCTGTTTATTTCTCTATAGCTGGGCTTATGTGGCCATCTCCAGAGTGCCCTAAGGCCAGGAAAAGTTCCACTACACCCCAGACCTTATGGGGATTCAATTGTGCACAAAGTGAATTTTTTCCCATCTATTATGACACTATTGAACCTGTAGTTTTGCCCACTTGAGAGTCATGAGTAAGTCAATAGTACCTAAAGTCTGGATCTGGTCCACTGTCATTCTTGGGCTAAGAACCAAGAAATGGTTTTTCAAATGTTAATTTGGTTATACTTTTAAAACCAAATCAGTTTTAAGGTATAAGACATATATTTTATATAGTATCTAATAAAGGTTACAACCTGCGAATCACGACAAAGAATGAATCGCTGTTTGTAGACATTTTGTAGATGAAGAATAACTTCAATAACTTCAAGGAAATAATGACAAACTTCATTGAGCATAATATTTCTAAATCATTTAGAAATTATTTTCGTTTGACACAAGGCTTCGGTTTCAAAATATATTTTTAAAAAACCTCACATTTTCAGAATACACGTGGTCTTAATATCATATTACGTAAACCTGTTAATTACATAATGAGCATTAGTCAGCAGTTTGACTGTGTGAATACTAAGACACAAAACCGTATGACACATAATTAGCAGAAAAAAAATGTACACAAATGTTATACAATGTACTTTATTTTGAGCCATCATTATGTGATGCTTGTGTTACTTTATATTATTACTTGCTTCATTTCATGGTTTTTTTGTTGACTTTTGGAATATGTTCCTTAAATTCTATCCATGGAAAAAAATGACTGATATTTCCCATTCGGAAGCAGATTCTAGCAGATGATTGCTGTTTTTGATTTATCAATAAATTTCTAAAACAAACAATGCGAAAATAAATGAAATACTATTTTTTCGTTTATGTGTTGAAATAATAACATTAGAAATTAGATGATGTTTTTTTTTAACATTTCAGTTTTCTAAGTAATTTCTGAATCTTGTAGTTATGCAGCTGTCAAGTTTAGAAATCTCTGACAGGTTTTTAGGTATAAATATTTTTATCAACATTCATCTAGTAATGTTTGGGAGCAGCATTACATAGAAACATAGAAAGCGATGGCAGATAAGAGCCACATGGCCCATCCAGTCTGCCCCATTGTGTATTTAAAACTATACCAACCCAAATGTATTTGCTATTTTTGACTCAGAATATCCTTATATTTATCATGAGCATGCTTACACTGTTCTGTAGTATTAGCCTCCACCACTTCTGATGGGAGGCTATTCCACTTATCCACTACCCTTTCAGTGAAGTAATTCTTTCGCACATTTCTCCTGAACCTACCGCCCTCCAATTTATACACAGGCTCTCATGTTCTACTACAGCATTACTGCTCTTTCCTAATAAGTAACATTATGGCAATAATTACATGGGAACAGATTATGCATCACTCTGAGAAAATCAATGTTTTCTTTGTGACTTCCAAAATCTAAACTACCAAATGTGTAGAAGAGAGAAAGAGAATGAATGATGTTTTGACCCAGAAGGGTGATATATACCAGAGGGTCATATACCCCTGTTAAAAACAAGCCTCAGGTAACCCATGCAGATCAGGTGAATCCTCCCACATAAATTACACTACACGTGCAGTGGATGGTTTCCCTAGGAAAAGTGCGTCTCTCCAGGTGTTGTCAAACTACAAGTCCCAGCATGCTTTGTCAGGTATCAATAATGTCTATGCAGTTAAAGAATGCTGGGACATGTATTTTGCCTACCCTGTCCTAGCATATGGAACATCTGGCTTGATATATGGAGTCGGTTATTAGGTAATGGTAATGATGTGAAAACATTTTCTTTACACTAACAAATATAAATACAGCTATGCAGTGCAAGTTACATCGCAAAATATATGGACATCATTGCTTACTAGTTTTTCCCAAACTGCAGAACATTATGATAAAATTATTAAATACTTAAATATGTTTAATAAAAGTCTGTGTAACTTGGTCCAATGCCATTACTTGTACATAAAGTTATAAAATAAATAAAATAAAAAATAACTGTTTTATCTCTTAATCGAGAGTCCAGGCATAAAGGACAGTCCCCCGAAATCAGGACTACATATTCAATTTCCATTCTTCCCCTGAGCAGTACAATAGATTTCACCATAATAGATGTACCAGACCAGTCCTCATGTGTCCCTAATATATAAGAAACACAAAATAATCCCTCACTATTCATGTACAGTGCTCTTAATAACTGCTACTAAAATTGTACCTGTATGACGTAGTGAGAACGGTTGTCCCTTATTGTTTAAACATGTTACAATGACTAAAAATGTCACAGCGCTGATGAGAGTGAAATTACTAAGCAGTGCATGTCAAAAGTATAACTGTTATTGAAAATTGTCTGTGTATTAAAATAGTCCAGGTCTGCTGATAAAGTCTGGCACCTGCCATAAATATTTGTCATAGCTTTCCGTCTATGACAGGAACGAAAAACTAATCATTGAAGACATTAAGAACTTGCCAGAAAATATTTTTGTATTTCTGTAATGCAAAACTACTTCTCCATTTCTCCATGGAAGCAGACTGCACCTCTGATTTTCCAGTTCATTCATGTTTACTGAAGATACAGTTTGACAAAATAAATACATATATTTAATCTGCGTCTCATGCAGTAGTAGGTTTATCTAGATCTTCTAGCTGAACTTTAGCAAATATTTTTTGTTATCTCTGTTCCTCAGTGTCAGAGATGCAGGTACAGAGGTAGTATAGTTTATCAGTTTTTCAGATTAAACATTCTTAGTATCATGAATACTGTTAGTGCCCCTATTCTTTCTTTCTGCATATAGGATTTAACTTAAACTTCATTTTCTATGATTAGGCCAGAGGCAGACCTACGTAAAAAAATATAGAAGGGACTCCATGAAAGAAGTTTATTTATCTTCTGAAAAAGGAATGCATGTATAATATATATGTAAAAAGTATATAACAGTACCATAGCAATAGCGATCCAGAGGGTCCATCAATGAGCACCTCCACAGAATGAAGCTTTATGTACGGGACATCCTGAATTGAGGGACCACCTATGGTTAAGGACGTACACATGTCAGGTTATAGTCATTGTCATTGTGTTGCTAATTTTAAATACAAAAACATTCTTCATTTACAGAGATTACATTTTTTAGGTTGGCAAGATTGACAAGATATTATTTTGGTGAAACTCTAAACAGGGAGAGTCCCAATATAGTGTCATATATTATTTGTTTTTATATTCAGAGCTAAACACATTTACCTGAACCCCTTCAGGCCTCTGAATTACTGCTTCCAAGTAATAAAAATGGAAAGGAAATGGAAAGCACAAAAGCAGGCCTGCACACTGCAAGTGACCAAAATGCTGAAATCTCATAGAGTCATTGCAGTGTATTTTAAGTATAAATGGCCAGCAGGTCACGAATAAGTCTATATGACTGAGGAACTTAATATTTCAGTCATATAGACTTACATGGCAAAAAGACAACACAACCACATTTCCCTGTTTCAATTATTACAGTTCCAATAATGCAAACAGTGATGTAACTATGGAGGGTGCAAGGGGTGAAACTGATATGGGGCCTAGGAGGGGCGCCCTAACCCACCACTCACTGACTCTTGTGTGTCACTTACCTGTCTGCAGGTCTGAGAGATGATTTTGTTCACAGACTTTGGGGTATGCTCAAGTCTAACTCTAGCTACTCCTGTAATATCAACATTATAAATAGAATGGAATGGTTAATTGGTACTTTTCATAGGGTACCCCCCCCCCAAAAAAAAACATTTAGAAAACAAACAAAATAGATTTTTTTTTATTAGAAACTACCAGTTACCTGTATACAGGGTATATCTAGATTCAGTACCTGACAAATAGCAGTTTGACAGAGACGGTGTCTAGTTCCGGACTTTTTTTATTGAACACATTTTACACAATCGTGTGTGCACTATGATGAATTATTCGTAAGAATGTGATTTTCCTACATGAACGCTATCTGAATCATACAGTGACAAACCAGACGGCAGTGACTGAGCACACACAGAGAGAGATAATGAAATGCTTTTTCAAATCATTGCTCCAGAGCCCTCCTACACTGAAATCAGCTAAGCTCCTTTTTTGGTAGCTCAGTTTAGCATGACACAGATTTAATGACAGTGTTGATTATTACAAGTAGGTTCCATTTCTCTCACCCTCTGGGTCATTTTTTTTGTCTTTGTCAACCTTCTGAGTATAGTTTTGTATAAGTGTAAAATACTGAGACCCAATCTCCCCAGGATCAGTACGCACATTAGACAGCATCACCAACAGAAAAGAAACGGCAAACCTATTATAAACTATATATATATTTACTGTATTTCCAAGGCATGCTGCTTTGATATCTCCGACAATGTGAGTTTAGCTCTTTCAGTGAATTTAGCCGTTCTCCATGACGTGTTATTTTTGAAAAGAAAGTTGCCTTTCCATAGCTATTATATACAGATTATGTCTAGGAAATTATATAGTGATTTGACTGAAATAAAAACTGGTTGTTAGAAAGAATTAGATATTGTCAAGACATCACTTTTTAAAATAAATAATGGCAACAAAAGGTCTGAATTTTTAATTTATGGTTTGAGTTTAGCTACTGAGGAAACAGGATTTTATTGCAAGCGGGTTGTGCTAAATGTCTTATAGGAAACATAAGGCTTGTACATATTTAAGACTCTAAAAAGAGTTATAGGGAGCAAAAATAGTAAAGGGGTTGCAGTCTGATGCCACTATATTGAAGTGTGGAGTTTGTGTGTTCTTACCGTGTCTGTGTGGGTTTCCTCTGGATGCTCCGGGTTCCACCCACACCCAGGGCCGGATTCAAGACCAGATGGGCCTGGGGCTGAACATGTTCGAGGCCCATTGCAGTGGGTATGACCAGTGTTGTGTGAGGTGGATGTCTCAAATCCATCCGCATGCTTTTCAATGGGAGGCCTGGTATGTGTAGGCCTTTTTGCAGATGGAGGCCTGGGGCTATAGTCCCATCCGCCCCATTATTAATCTGGCTCTGCCCACACCCCAAAAACAAACTGGTAGGTTACTTGACAGTTGACTAAATTGTCCATAGTGTATGTGCAGTTGCCCCTATGTATCAAATTTCCAATGTCCTTTAGAATGTAAGCTTGCGGGCAGGGCCCCTCTTCCCCACCCATTCTTTCTGTCTGTATTCCCCATTGTACGGCACTGCATGCACTTTGTGGCTGCAGCAATAATAATTATAAATAAAATAAGAAGGAGTAAAACTTCTTAAACAGTAATTACTTTCCCTCTTTTCTCTATATTATTCTTGGTTACTTTATTGCCAGTCTGTTTTATGTTCAGCTTTGAACTATAATACTAATATATAATATAATATAATAGCTTTTTTCTGTCCTCCACCTAAAGCTAGTAACACACAATAGACCGGACCCAGACTAAACAAAACGTTTATAGAAACCTACCTTAACTTTTCCGCAGAGGCTCGTACAGAAACAAGCATCGCACATAAGTCTTAGCCATGATGCAAATGCCTCGCAGCCACTTTGTGTACATGCTCTACAAAAGGTGGGTTGCCACACTCCATTGCCATAAAAGTTTCTCATATGGAATCCAGGATCACATAGAGTGGACTGTGTTCGCGAAGATGCACAGGATCACATGGAGGGCACTGTGATCACTAGAACGATTCTTGTTCCAGTTCTCCATTTATTATCAAGTGTATGAATTATTCTATTGTGTGGTGCTGATTTTTTCTGAAAACTAACGACAATCTTTTAATAACAGCTTACTAATGATCTTTCCGCATTCCTGATTGATTATCGTTTGAGGATCCAATATTGGGTAGTGTGT
Source organism: Platyplectrum ornatum (assembly GCA_016617825.1). Taxonomy (NCBI): domain Eukaryota; kingdom Metazoa; phylum Chordata; class Amphibia; order Anura; family Limnodynastidae; genus Platyplectrum; species Platyplectrum ornatum. Next base: position 38,819 of record JABWIB010003128.1, on the reverse strand, counting down.
GGGCATTTTAGATGATTGTGAGTTTGTGTTTTTAAGAAGAAAAATTGTTTGGTTTTCTAGCATTAACCATATTATCTTCATGTTCTCTTTTTTAAGCTTGTCATGGTTAGTCTGGATATTTCTGTGTTTGAAATGTATGTTTCATCAGGTCCATAGGGCATCTGGATAGGACGCTCTCCCGTTCCACTTTAAGATTTTCTGTTGTGAAGTTGTATGTAGAGAATATTCTAAGGGTCTGATTCAATTCAGTGTGATGTGTGGTACAAAGAGCTGTATATAAAGAAACACTAACTTTTCATAACCTTTGTCCATATCTACCCTGAGATTCCTAAATGATACTAAGGGCTCTATTTAAAAAAGGTAATCCTGCGAGCCTGATTACTTTGATGGCAGGATTTACTCCCTGCCAGGTCCCACAATGTGGTGCGAACTCATCACAGACTTCATAAAACTTCTCTACATTGAGAGAGTCATGTGAGGTCTTAAGATATGTCTAATGTGTTTTATATTGAGACACATACCCTTAACAGACGTATGAATGTCTATCCAGAGATATCAGAACTTGAATTGTGTAAAAACCATGCTTTTCTCTAGAATCGTTTCAGATATTCATTTCACGCTTGATACAAAAAAATTATGAAAAACATTTTTAAAAGCTATTGCAGAAACAGTTTTGTGAAGCAGATCATATATTTTCTTGGATGTTGATAAATTCTATATATACATTGACTTTGTACTGCATTGGGATCACAAACATGATGGCATTAAAAATGGCTTAGATCTTTCAGACATTTGTGGAAGGGCAGAGGTTTAGAGAAGTTAATGTCAGTGCTGTCTATATAAGCAGTTAACCCTCAAAAAAAAGGTAATGAAAGGACATGTGTGAAAAAAATTAAAAGCATCAATATGACCTTTGGTAAGGATTAGTTGCCCTTTGTTAAATTAGCTCTTTTAAGTAAATTTACAGCATGATCAGGAAGAACAGTTTAATTGAATAACATTTTTAGTTTTTTATCATAGGAGATAGATGATAGGGTGCGTCTTTCATCTTCACATAAAAAAGTACTAACCTGAACACATAAAAGCACATTCACCACTGCTCGATACTTTACATGGTTTATTTATATAATAATAATACTATCACAATAAAATACCAATATGAAATATATATTAGACAATTTCAAGGTACATTTTGTATAACATTGTGTCAAAGGGGAATTTCCAGTTGCATTACCACTGGTTTCTTTGTCATACAGTGTATGTAAAATGCATTTTGCATATATTTGTAAGGTTTATATCAATATACATTGTTTTGTCATACAATGGTCACATTTAGTTTCATTGCATTATGATTGTGGTTTCAGAAGTATGTCCTGGTTGTGGAAGCAAGCATGTCAAGGAGAATTCAGTTTAACCTATGCCCTTCCTGACCCCTTGTATTCCATTGTATATAAATGAACCTAAAATATTTCCTTACCTTAACTACAACTTTGAGAGCGATGTGATTGACCCCTAGTTATAGCCCTGACACCTACCACATAACAGATAAGCTATTTGTTACCCTACTTGATGTATTTGCTTTTAATTTATCTTTTATGTAGTGGCTATTGATATCCAAGAATATAAAATAAATCATTTAGCATCTTAATAAACAGAAATCATTAAGCATCAGGTATACTTCCACAACTTTTTTTTACTTTTCTTTGAGCTAGCAGATGAAAATGCATTATAATCCATACATAACATATAAATGACTGAGAGGTTTGTTTGAAAGCAGGTTTCTCTATTTATAGTATAGTATATTTATAGTATAGCATTTCCAGGTTTCCCTCACTACATGAATTTATGCATGTTTGAATCTGAACATTTAAGATAGACCTTTATAACCCGTTCACATTGACATGAAAAACCCCGGTAATTTCGAACAAATTACTGGGTTGCCTGAACTTCTCTGGGTTTTGTCCGTGTGAACGACTCATTTTGAAAAATCCTGTTCTCTTTACCAGACCCATGAAAAAATTAGGGTTATTCCTGGGCTAACCCAAGGTCTCCTCCAGTCTGACCTGGACCTTCCCAGGTTTTTAAAAGGTAAGAAATCCAATTACAGTTTATGCTGTTGAATGGCAGTTTTTATGAATGATCTACCTGGGTTCATCTAGAACAGTGTTGACTTGAGAATTTCACCAAAACACCAGGGAAATTCTTGGGTCAACACAGCAATCTAAAATACTCTGCTTGGGGTTGGCTGTGTGAACAGGATATAAGTGTCAAAAGTCTGTCCATAAGAATGAGAGAGGGTATAAAATAAACATTGATGTCAACATTCCCACTATACTACATTTGTCAGCTTTTACTGATTTGTCTTGAAATGGTGTTGTCCTATAGTATCATGGCAGGTAAATAAAAATGAATAATACTGGTCAGTATTTGTGTGCAACATGCAACAATAAAGTATTCTCCCTGCATGCAAACACTGACATTCATNCAATTCAACATGGTTTTACCCACTCTTGAAAAATCTTACGATTGGAACAATTTATCTTATAGTGTATGGCCAGCTTTACACTTAATGTTTTACTAATTGTCAGAGAAATGGCAGTGCAGTTTATTGCACAGAAAGTAAGATAAGTGTATAGGTGACAGCTGTTTTCTGGCTAGTTTGCATTAGCATATTCAGCTGTGAAATAGTATCATGCAATCAGAAACATTTTTGTCAGTCCATCTGCCAAATAGAATGATAAATGATACTTTAATTAGACATCCTCAAATATTCTGTGACGCTCCATGCAAATCATTCCTGTATACAATGATTTTGTTCTTCTTTCCTTTGAACAATGTGCCATGTATGACAATAAAACAAACAAGTTACAAGTGTGTATAGAGGATCATTTATTTTGTTCTGTATCTATACCCCAAAATCTTTCATTATGAAAGTACTATCTCTATGGTACCAATCTCTATGGTCCAATTTCTATGGTACATATTTACATGTAATAAATTCACTCTTCTTAAATATGATTGCTTTGAGATTACAAATTTAGAGGTTAGAAATCCTTTTAATGAACTGATGCAGTCTATGCAGAATACCTTCCCTGATTTAGCGTTTTTTGACTATGGTCTGATCCGAATGTACAGAATTTGATATCCTAACCCATACGTGTAGGAGAAAAGTGAAATCCTCTGCACTCCTATGTGTAGAAGGGATTTTACAGTGCCAAGTGACTGAAACTGCAGAATGGCAGAGGTGGTGAACACAGCAAAGACTCATGCAATCCCTAAAGAAAGGTCTTAGGTGACTATTGTTACAAATGGCAGGTTCGCCATGGTCTAGAGCTCAGTATACCGGTAGCTGCTTGGTCCGACTAACACGTTTCGGGCTAGCTCCGTCGTTCCTCAGAGTCATATTCGTTTTTTCTTGGAAGGTGGTAGACCTCAGAGGTGCGGAAAATCAGCCGCAGGTGGATGAGAAAATACCTCTGTCTTATACTCTTTACTTCCAATCCAATCAGCACTTCAGTGAAGAAGACCTGGGCCTAAATTTACTAGCAGGGCGATTGCATTAAGACTGAATAGTGTGGATGTTGCCCATAACAACCAATCATATTTAGCTCACATTCTCCAGTATCTGAAATGAAACTGAAAGCTTGAATCTGAATGGTTTCTATGGACAACAACCCCACATTTCAATCTCCTACCAATCTTCATGCTTAGTAAATTTAGGTACTGAGAATTATCCAGGAATAACCCTTCATTTTACCTTGGTCTAAGACCTGTGTAAAAAGAAATTCCAGCGCTTAACTCACACCAAAGACCAGGCTCCAGATTTTATGTTTGCCGCTTCAGTCTCATAAGTACCATTTCATCTTGCGGGCAAGAGACTGACATCTTTGATGATCACAGCATTTCCATCATTTCAGCAGCGGTGAGCATATATCGTTTTACTCCACACACGACTGATTGCTTTGAGAACATCTCATCACACTATATCCGCCTTACCCCCAGCACAGTTACAAAAGCTGCTACAATTCCGTTTAATACATCTACCCATATAGTGGAACACTGGGATAATTCCATCTTCCTTTTTCCATCTGGAACTTATGACTAAGATAACCATCTGTAGCAAAGGTTGATCCTTATAAATGGTTATCACCTTGAATGCTAGTCATTAATTCACCATTTTGTATAATGAGGACCAATACTACCATTTGATCATATATTGATACATCCAACATACATAAGTGTCATCTGCTATTCAGATTGCTATTTATTCGATTTCCTGCCACTTGTTTCAACACAAAAGATACAATTGTACTATACTAGGTTCAACTGTATATAATTCTGTGACATATTCTGTGACATATTCTGTTTATAAGTTACATGTTTTTAACAATAAATTTTGTCAAAAATTGACAGTGCTCGAATCTTATTTTCTTTACTAGTTTTCCTATGAGCAGTTTTTTAGTGTTCATAAGAAAGATTAAATTGCTCCCATTTTGGTTGCATCAAAACATACATTTTTGAAAACTAGCTCTGAATAGACCTTACCGCAACCCTGATATTTATTTCCAGAAGGTAACTGGTTGCAATAAAATAAGAGACACATTTTCCCTCATTAACCTGACCTGCCAAGATTTCTTATGGTCTTCTCTATAGCAGTTCTTAAAAATAATTAGCTTTTCATCGCAATGAAGGGGGTGATGTGAGCTATCTCTATTTCAATCAGAAAACCGCCAAATAGAAAGTCTGGGATCATTTGCAATAAGATTATTAGAGACTCACCCACAACAGTGCTTATGACTGGAGAGCACTTCATATTACTCATACCATGGCTAATCTATGTTCTGTGGTTCAGTTACTATGGAAGAACCACAGCCCATGCAATCATCTTTGAAAAATTCTAATATTTAGATTACTACTGTCAAATGTTACGTTCAAATTATCATATTTCAAAAGAACAGGGAATGGGTAGATTAAGGATGTAGGATTAAGGATGTAGGAGTCTAATCTATAACATGTATGGACTGGATCTAGACTTGTACTATTGAACTCACGAGTGGGCAAAACCATGGTGGATTGAAGGGGAGTTAATTTTTGTTAGTTGAAAACAGCATTAGTTGAGAGTTTATATTTCCTAATTGAAGTCTAATAACAGTGTAACAGTAACACTGGTCAGTATCTGTGTGCAACATGCAACAATAAAGTATTCTCCATGCATGCAAACACTGACATTGATTTTACCTCCCCTACAATTAATTCATCATGTTTTTTCCCACTCGCTCATACGTTCAATAGTACGCAAGTCTGGATCTATGACCCCACGACATGGCACTGCACAAAACACAGCAGACCTCAAAAATAGCACAAAGAAGGCAGCAGCACAGGGTCAAAGAGATAAGGAAGGTACACCATACAGTACACACGGCGTGCCAGTGACCACCTCACAATACACAATTCACCATAGTAATCATATTCAAAATTACCAAATGAATTTAACTCCCTTCTCTTGTGCTGCTATACTTCTGCATTCACATGAATGACCATCATGTGACGTGTATGGAGAGTTACTGACCTTCTGACTGGAGATAGAGTGCTGAAAATCCCAGTAAAAACATTGTTACATGATAATAGTTTTCCTTGCTGTAGCCCATCCTGGGAGAAGATAATCCTGCAGACATTTGGCCAACTAATATCCAAAGTGGTGGATTGGAAGGAAGACACTTCGTACCCCAAGACGCTGAACCACACTGTATCGTCATTTCCAGAAATAATTGAGGAGACGGACGGGAACCAGCGACTAACTTTTACTACATGCAATTTTATTTACACAAAAATGTGAGCGCATTACTTACTGTTACTATAAGTGTGTTCAATAAACTGTGTTACACTACATGCAGTTTTTTCCCGCACTCTATCCAAAAGACAACGGTGACAGAAACGTTCATTGCCAGCTCGTTGCCAAGGGATGGAGGCGCGCACACAACACACGAGGACGCCAGCACCCCATAGAGACAACGTGCAGGAGAGCCATACCAGAAGACAGCGAGGCGCGCACACACAGCAGAAACCACGACCCTGGACTCCTGGACGAACAACCAGAAAAGAATTAGCAACAAACTGTAAACAGTGATCATATCACTACGAACTATAAGACTTGCATGAACATTGATTCTTATGTGCATATACACAATTGGCTCAGTGTTAATCCGGTGCACACATTCTCCTTAGGTTATTTTCCACAAATAGCAAGGTACTACTTTAACACAGGGTGACCCTTAGGCCAAGGGGGAGAGGTAGTACTCTCAAAATTCCAAAAACATATCATTTGTCACATTACCAATCTGACCCCGAGCAGCATTAATATCCCAGCACTTTTACCAAAACAAGGACATTAGTGTCTAAGAAAATTAACTGGAACAAGACAAAAAGAACTTAAACATAAAAGTGGACTGGAATAAGAAAATAGTCTCTTACGTGGGCCTAAAATTATTATTATTAGAATTCATAATGAAGGTTTCAAGGCCAAAAATTCTAAATATTGGGAGGTATAATCAGTTAACTCGGCCTAATGTAGGGATGAGTATTAAGGCATTTAAAATACCTAGATTAAATTTTTTTTTTGCAACAAGTCCTTGTCAAACAAACTAACGATTTATAAGATTCTTTATTTACATGCTTGAGATTCACAAATTAAACATCATCTTTTGCAATAGTCAGAGAACTGCTTTAAAAATTCCTTGTTAACCTGACTATGAAAGGCTTATAGAAAGATGTTGAGTAGATGGTGTTTTAGTCATTGTTAATAATAGATGGTTTTGCTTTTTTTTTAACCATTTCATCTTTCCTTTATATGTTCTCTTCCTAATTTAGAATACTAGGTATATCTAACTCTCCCATTGAAAATTAATTATCCCACTTTGGGGGAAATAAAGTGTGAAAGATGAAATAAAACATGTTAGACAATCCCAGATTTAACACGCACCTATTTGCGTAGCAAAGTATTAAAATGACTCTAAGCAGAACACAGCGTGCTAAGAAAAAGCATTTGTTTTAATTTCAGAAAATGGCTATATGACTAATCAAGATTATCAATAAATGCTGAAATAAAGCGGCACAATTTCATCTGATTGCAAGCTATCATATCTCTGGCAGCTGCATATTTTTTTGGTATTTCAGCAAGGTTATTCAATGAAGTCCGCAAGATAATTTACAAAATCATTCTCCTATCAACGGCAGAATGATCAGAAAAACTTAGCAAAGCTTTTGTTCCAAGCATCTGTGCTGTGATTAAACTGAGGACACATTCTATCTACAAAGAGCTGTTATGTTAAAAAGACGCATTTTACAAGATTTTACATCAGAATTAGCACATGAGAGGACGTATTTCTACCTGAATATGAATAAAACCAACTTAATGACATTCATAAAAACAGAAACGATATACTTCTAATAGCATATTGAGATGTATAGAGAAAGACTAAGATTTTAAAAATGCTACTGATTTAAATCTACTTAACATATATTTGGCTTTGAGTGGGGTATACTGGTAAAACGCGTGAGTCATAAAATCAGCTATTTTTTCTTATTTCACAGATATTTAGGGTATAGCTGGATATACTGTAGAGTGTAATTATTGCTGTCTGTAATTCAAGTGATTTGGAAACTAATAGTGTGAAAAACTGAATGAACAATAACTTCTCAATGTAGCCCTGAGGAGTTACTACCTCTTAGATTAAGTTCATTATTTTAAAAAATGTATAAAGTATTTAGTTTAGAGGAGATATTATTTTTAGTGTGTGGTAAAGAGAGTTAATCCAACTGATATTGTTAGAGATGTAGAAAACTTGAAATTCTGTTTTTGTACAAAAATATGTTTCAAAGACATTGGTGCATTTATTATTATTTATTAACAGGTTTTTATATAGCGTCATCATATTATGTAGTGCTTTACAATTTGACACTCATTAAGACATGACTGGGTAGTAAGAGACAGAATGAGTAGGGAAGGGGGCCCTGCCCACAAGCTTAATTCTATGGGAGAGATACATAGGGGCAAGTCCATTATACAATGAATCAGATACATTAGGGCTAATTCTAGCCAGCAGATAATGGACTTGATTCAAGGTATTAGGCGGCTGCACGCTGCGCAGCTCTGAAAACAGCGCAGGGAGAGGGGCATGCCGTATGCCCCGCATCCCACCTGCGCTAATATAAAAATCGCAGAGGCTACGGGTGCTGTATGCTCACTGCGGGCTTTCATGAATGAAAAAAAAAAAATATTTAACAAACACACACACTTTATTTAATATTGTATTATTTTTATTATTTTTGTTTTTTTAAAACTTTTTTAAAAAAAACTTAATGAGGCAGGTAATTGTCCATAGGACATTACCTGCCTCTGTGTGTGTGTGCTAAGCCTGCACCATGTCCAGACATGATGCAGGCTGCGCTTGTAATTAGCAGGGCTTAGGGGTATATTTACTAAGCAGGGAGATTGCAGTGAAATTCGAATTTGGGGAAGTTGCCCAT
>JABWIB010003128.1:14545-25349 GCA_016617825.1 Platyplectrum ornatum | reverse complement strand
ATGCCGATCATCAGACCAGCTCATGTGCTGCCACAGCCCAGAACCACCAATGGCATTCCCAATACAGTTAGTGTAGCCCATTTTATCCAGTACACACCAAATTTCATTAGTTGCAAACAGTATTACAAGTGAGAAATTATGTTTCCAGCCCAAGTCTAATAACAGTGTAACAGTAACGCTGGTCAGTATCTGTGTGCAAAATGCAACAATAAAGTATTCTCCCTGCATGCAAACACTGACATTCATTAGGCATCCCGATAGGCATCCCGATATCTCCCACTGCAAAGTTGGGAGTTATGTTACAAGAAAGAGATCAGACAGATGCATCTGTATTGTATATTGGGCACTAGGATTATGTCTGTATGGTGAGACACATAAACAGTTGGCAGATTTGGTATGTACAGGTGGTATGTACTTTTCTGACTATAACTGTCACCTCGCTGGAGGGGTACGTGTTTGTAAATCCTGCAGCTGGTACATACCTGGCTACCATAATTATCCAATGCAGGAGAATTGTTAGTAAATGGAGCCCATAGTCTCAAATTGACATGGCGGCTGATACAGAGTTTAGGAGTAAGGGCAAAAAGGGTTTAAGTGTAGACCTAGGCAAAAATAAACACTGAACTGTGGGGTGAGTCATGTATAAATTAGACAAAAATAATTAGTTGAGAAGTAAAGTTTCCTAGCTTAACCCTAATTTAGAAAATAAACATAAATGTGGAGCAGGGTGCAAAAAATGCAGAAAAAAAGAAACAGCAATACAACTTATTTTCCTTTGATAAATAAATTATTTTTGTGAAAATTTTCTTTCCAAGAATCCAGCGTTTCGTCCTGGTAGTGTTTCAGTGCGATTTGCTAGGTGGGATTGGGCACAGACGTCAGTATTAGAGAGGGGGGTCCTACATTCAGCAGGGATTTAGTATTAGACCCCCAATGCCGCTGTCCTCTAAGCTCCACTTGCAGTATCATTGGAAGTCTACACTCATTCCTCAGTGGTTATGTCACTGAAAGCATGCTACTTAGATATTGTAACAGAAAATAGCACTTAACATGAAAGTCATTAACTATACATTACGAGTGGTAGTTAAGCAGGAAATGATGGCACAGTTCATTAATTGAGGTATATGTAGGGAATCTGACAGTGGATAATAGGAGTAGATTCATGTTTTCAAGAACAGAAACAAATTCAACATATGCGACACTATTTTACAGATTAAATTAGAGGTGATAAGATGAGCTGGCTGGATACACCAGCAGCAGTCTGATTCTATGATTCTATGACAGCTGTAACAGGAGTGTGAACACCATATGGTGTAAGGAATTCATTACTATGTAACATCTATCAATGCTGAATTATAGATATATGTGTAAAAGTAAGGAAGGAAAGACATTGGTTACCGAATTGGGGAGGGCGACCCAATTTCAATATCTTATTATACAATCATGGCTATGGCAATTAGAATACTTTAATAATAGCAATACAAGGGCAGAATAACAATATTTTCAGATGGAAAGTAAAAATTTTTCTGAATGAATATTCTGTGTAAATTTCCCCAACCACAAACTGTCCCCACCAGATACAATTTTTAACTGTGAAAATAAGAATGAACAATTTCCAGTTCCATATTCATAAAACAGTGGTGTAGTTTATTTGTAATAGGATTTAGATTAAACTCATTTAATGAACTGTTAGTAGATCTCTTCATTGTACAGAAATGTCATGCAAATTGCCAAAATGTCATTATTTCTGTGTACCATTTAGGCAGAAGTAGTGACAAGACCTTTGATAGTCATAACTGAGCAATCTCTTAATCCCTCCAGGTTATTACAATTGCTTAAATAACTTTGTCTGTAGATTGGCACATCATTTTTAATTAATACACCATGCATCATACACATTAACAAAAACAATATATGTGGAGGATTTATGTATGACATACAGTATGATTACATATATTTCAGCAAACTTGAATGCGTAAAAGTGTCATACATACATGTAACACATGAAAAGGTTCATCAAAAGGAAGTGACATATAATAGTAACCAACCCACACTAATGAAACAACATAATAATTAATAACATTTATTAAGAATGGTTAAAAATCATAGCAACCAAATGTGTCGGACCCATCTTCAACTCAGTCAAATATTGGCCACCTTCCTCGTATGTGTATATTTACTAAACTGTGCAAAAGGAAAAGTGGAGATGTTGCCCATAACAACCAACCAAATTAGTTTAGAGGGGCTGTGGTTTTAGAATCTGTTTCCGTTAAAGTGTGGATCTGTTTCCGTTAAAGTTAAGGTAGGTATCTGGACATGTAAGTGAGATTGCCCATAGGTCTGGATTTAGAACTATATTTGGAACATTTGTTACAGCAATTCTGTGGTGCTTTCATAATTTAAACAGCAGTACATAACACACCTAACTCGGATATTTCTAACATATTTTTTTTCAATATATGTTTTTAGATTAGATGTATCACAGAATTGCTTGAATGTTGGACTGGTTTGTTAGTGACTTGCAGTTTATACTTCACAGACTTCAGACTTTCGTTGAATCTCATCTTCTGATTGTCTAGAATTAAAATAGCTTAAAATTATCCGTGGACGGGCCATATGATGTTCACAGGAGCCAACACAAAAATCAAATAGTAAGTATTTCCACTGGGTTTTTAACATTGCTAATTTAAAAATGAAATAAATAAAACAATGGAATTAGTTAGTATTCATTGCTTTCGAGGAGCCCCGCAAATAAGACCCAACATTTGTACTCAGATTAATGCAGTAACAGAATGCTCTGCTATAGCAATGTCTTTGTATTTTCATTTCCTTTATTAATAGTCTATTACCCAGTAAATGTTTTCATTTCAGTACAATTCAAAATTGTACATGGCTTGTCCTTATCATACAGTATAATCTAATTGTATTGTGAAACTGAGAATTACATTCTAAGTAATGTGCTGTTCAACTCTTTGATGGAACATCTGCACCTGTCATCTTCTGATATATCACGGACACATAGCTGCTATCGCAGGACTCTGGTGATAAAACACTGCATTAATTTAACATAACATACATTAATAAGATCTATGTGTAAAGTACTGAAATGTAGACCTTTAGGGGGAAAAGCTATGCTGACGCATGAGAACAGCTGGGAGTGACATTGTGGAATGAAGACAACAGTGACAATTTAGTACTGCCAACGTCACTGGCACATAAACCTGCCTTAACCCATGGCAATTAAATTCACAATAGTGCAATCTATGCCTCATATGTGCGTTATAAACATAAGCCACTAGTGATGTCATCAAGTTGTAGAAATAACTTTACATGAAGAGAAACTGTGCTGGCATGAATTATGTGTACACAAGTACGACAGCTGATTAATTGGAAACTGATACGTAATTTCCAGCTGCCACTCAAAGACTATGGATGGAGGACGGAATGTAATTGGGAATATTTGGGAATATATAAATAGATAGATTTGCAGAATTTAGATTATTTATTTTTATAGACAGATCAAGTAAAATATTAGGACAACTATTCAGCCAATATACAGTACTAGCCTCTTAATTGGTAAATATTAAATGCTAACAGTTTCTGAAAAGGTTTATTCCCAGTTCCCAGTAATCCAGTGAGGATTGAGGAGTCATGCTGTCAGCGCCGGTCCCTGCTCTTTCCAGGCCCGGGACAGGAGACACGACTGCCCCCTCCCCTATTGCTGTACTAAAGAAACTAATAAAGAATGAAGAGGTATGATACAACAAGAGACTCATCCTTTTTAGTACTATGAACAGTATAAGCAGTTTACAACTATCCATGGGAGTCAGAACCCGCAAGCCTGTTGGCCATTGGAAGCCTGCAACACAAAAGTTATGAATGCACCAATCACTGGAACACAGGCCCAGCACTTGCAAAAACCAGATCTCACAATTCAGTTGAGTGAATTCAGTTGAGTGGCTATTTTCAGCAGATTGGATGACTATATCTTTGTAATAAAATGTTCTTGACCCATTCAGGGTTACAAAGATAAAAATTATATTTCCTGTCCATTGTTCAAAGAAGAATGTTGATGAAAATTTTCAAACTGTTTTGTCAACCAAAATTTGACAAAGGCCGGAAATGTCATAATAGATTAAACTCCAGCAAACCACTGAACAGGACTATTATAAATATAGAAGAATACAATGCCCTTCCCGAACTAGAAACAAATCGGTCCAAAGTTCTGTAAATCCACCCAGAAGAGGTAAGTGAACTCCCCTGAAACTCCCATCTCCTGTGTGTGGTACCTTGATTTAACTCTGACAGATCTGCTTCCATACCATACCATGTAGAATTGGTTAATGCCACCCCTTCAACCCAACGTGGATAGGCACGCAGAGATTAAAACTGTGGATTGAGAGGATTAATCTTGAGGATTTGGTTTACCACCTCGGTTTACCAACTGGTATTTGCAACAGCAGTAAAAAAAAAGCTCATAACTTGTCGGGTGTAAGATGGAAGCCTGAATCTAGTCCACTCATGTTCCCCACACCTGGGGTGTCCAAGTACCTGTATATGTACACATACCGTAGGTAACACACATTTTCTGTTGAATTGCCTTTCCACATTACTTCTCTACTCCTAACCTCTATGAGTCAACAATAAAATATTTCAAGTTTTTAAATTTAAAACATCTCATTTTTGTGTGTTTGAAAACATTATTGTAATATCAATTACTGTATATTTCAAAACATATATACATTCTGAGTGTACATCAGTGTTACATTTCATTGTATGCTTAATGTAAAGTAAGTACATTTTCTGAAAATCTAAATACTTATTTAATCTCATTATCTGTATTGTACAGAATACACAAGGGAATGACACAGATGGATGTAGTTTATCATATTGTTCATACAAACATGTATTCTGATCCCAAAATAATATTATAAATCACAAATCATAATTCTATGATAAACCTGTGTCATCTATACCTGAGATCAGACATCTGTAAAGATATTGCATTGTGTGGTGATCTTTCCATCTGTTGCTTTATTAACATGAAACTATTAATTAAACGTGACAAAAAAGGGTTTTCTGTAATTGCTAATTTAGATTTTTGTTCTTATTCTATGCATGTTGATTGTTGAAGGTAGTGACCAGAATTATTGTCATGCTATAATTTTTTGTGATTTATAATTGTGTTAGTTTGCTTGTTATTTATAGAAAATTCAGGTATCTACATACAATCTTATACAGTATGTAACAGTGTAACTGGTCCATTATTGAACAAAACATGCATAGGTTACAGGATTCTATCTGATGACTAAATCTTCTTATAGTCTGACTGTTTACCTGGGCTTCACAACTGCTAATCTGTCCCTCCCACCCATGAATTGTAGTGCTCAGGGCTGAGCACATAAAAAATCACTACCTCAGCCCCAATCCCGGGAGATTTGCTGACTCTCGGGAGATACCAGGAGAGGTGCCCAAAATTGTGGAGTCTCCTGGAAACTATTGGGAGAGTTGACAAACTACCGGGTGACAGGGAGTCTCTCATGTCTACATACAGATGAGGGCACAAACTAAATTTGAATTGTGGTTGAGGACAATGATCAGGACCGGCAACAGGAAACTTGGGACCTGGTACACCCAGATTTTTAGGGGCCCCGCTCAATAATGTTGAAGCTCAGGCCCATCACAGCTGTCCCCCTTGTATCGCCTGGCAATGATGCACATGGCTTGCTTGCGCCCATGCTTGGAGTGACAATCATGAAATATCATACAAGCACACAAGGCACATTCCTTTTCTTCATATTATGCAGTTATCATCCACTGAAGAGAAATGCCAGACAGGACTAGTTATAGTTCAGTATGTTTAATTGTGAGTCAATCTATTTATCTGAGACTTCAATAGATCACACCTAGCTGTACCCTGTAGGCCATTTTAAATTGGAAAAACCCCCTTTCTAGGTCCAAAATATTTTATTATGGTAGCTAAATCATTGATACTACAATTGTGCTGACAATATATATGTGTACAAGATACATTTAAACACTACTGAAAATGATTTATGTTTTAAACATGTCTCTATATTGAAATAGAATATCCCTATATGTATGTGTATATATGTTTTATTATAATATTCAATATAAATGAGTAAACTACATAGAACACAAGTACTAATCCAAGCATTTTCCCATGATGTCTGCAGTGCTTGTGTCCCTTAGAATTCTCATTCCTTTTACACAGATTCCAGCACAAGTCACAATTACTATGGAAAAGAGCAGCTCATCAAGTTTCTAATTGAGGAGAAAATGCAGCATGATTTAAATACCTATGGTCTCATTATTCTCGTAGCTTCTGCTCCCATTTCTATAAGCTTTGTGCTGGTGATTAGGCAGGAAGCATATCTAAAGATCAATTCATTTCTAAAAGATGCAAAGATGCAAAGATATGTGTAGCGATCACAGATTAAATAAATAAATAAATCGATCCTAAATTTTTTTGCATGTTGTTGAGAACTAAATGTTACATACTGTATATAAAATGCTCTAAGCAAGGTAGAATTTGCTTGACACATTAATTCTATATGAATTCTGTTCACCGATTACATTGATGATTATTGAATATTAATATTACGTCAAGGCATGAACGGATGCTAAACAGTTGGAGACCACAGGAGTGGTTATGATGGCAGGTAATTTGACAATACCGGTTAAACCAGAAATATGCAACAGAGAATAGATGTATATCACAGGTGAACTTTGGCAGGAACCCGGACTTGTACTGGACAGATGCAGGTAAGAGCTGATGCTTGGCAGGAACCCGGACTTGTACTGGAGAGGTGTAGGCAAGAGCAGATTCTTGGCAGGAACC
The DNA here is from genome assembly GCA_016617825.1 of Platyplectrum ornatum. Classification (NCBI taxonomy): domain Eukaryota; kingdom Metazoa; phylum Chordata; class Amphibia; order Anura; family Limnodynastidae; genus Platyplectrum; species Platyplectrum ornatum. The sequence continues at coordinate 18,487 of JABWIB010003128.1, read as the reverse complement.
AGACAAGAATAAGCAAGTGCAGATGTTTGGCAGGCTCCAGACTTGTACTGGACAGGTGAAGACAAGAGTTAATGCTCGGCAGGCAAGAGTTAATGCTTGGCAGGCAAGAGTTAATGCTTGGGAGACTTAGCTTGGCTGATGCTGAATCCAGGGTTTAGTTATAATAGAGTCACAGGTAACACCAGAATCTCAGACAGAGTGGTCTCACAGATAACACTGGCAGCTGAGGCATAATGGTATAAAAGGAAACAGAAGCAAGGCTGTAGGCCGAAAGGAAAATGAGAGGCTGTGCAGGCAGGTTACTCTGGAGCATAGCAGCTTAGAAGCAGGAGCTGAGACAGCAGCAGATGAGTAACATGAACCAGGCTCCTTGATCAATCAAGTTGTTCTGGCAATGATATCTCCAGAAAATAGGATTTAAATAGAAAGCCTAAGACCAGGATTGGCTGTGCAGAGAGAACTGATTATTGGTGTTACAGAGGTATGGGACTCAGAGGCAAGGTAAACAGAACAGGTAAACAGTAAGCATACTGGACTTAAACCAGAATCGAAATTTATGCAAGTCTCCAGGAATCAGAGGCACGAATTGATGTGAAAGACAGAGCATGATACAGCTTCTGACAGGGTAAGCTGGACGCTTGACACATATAAACCAGGTTCACGCTACTCAAAGAGGGTTCAGGCCACGCAAATTACCTCTGAACAAAATTGTCTGAAGGATACTTTAATGGACATGTGCAACAAAGTTTTGGCCCTATAGAACTATGTCTTAATTTAAATCATGATTCCTTGCTATCTTCCAAGATAAAGAATGCCACATATGGTCTTCTATTGCCCTTTCATTTATATAGGTATGCTCAAAGAAAGAATTGCAGTGATCTCCAAGCAAAAAAGATAACATGTATACATGTTTCAAATGCTCAATTTCACCATACCATGAGAGACATCAAATATAGGCCTACTGCTCATGTACCCCTTGTATTTAAGTACTCAAGCAGTTTATAAATGTTATACATAGGAAGTTAGGAAGTATGCAACGTTTAATATACAAAAGTCACATCTCAACAGTCAAGCACTAAGAGATCCCAGGTTTCAATCACCCATTCAATTTTCATCATGGGTAGCTGAGAATCAAAAAAAAAAAAGTAGTAACAGTATAAGAAGCAGAAACTCAAAGCAGAATAAAGAGAAGAGTTACTTTCCACAGCCTGGTATGTTATTCATCCAACAGTAAGCAGGAAGTCATCTGAAAGGAGCTGTCAATGGAGGTTAGTCTGGAGATTCCCATGGATATGGGAGATGCTATGTGAAGTTCACTCTAGAAACAGTGGCAGTAGTATCTGCAAGCCGAAAGTGAGGCATACGCAGAAACAGACAATTATCCCCAAGATTGAATGGAGTTATGTTGAAGGGCTCTGTATCTCAAGTCTCTTACTAAATGGATGTGGGCTGGATCCTGACTAAGGGCCGCAGGAGTTTGCATCTGGCCATATGGGACAAAAAATGCCTATCCACTGGCTGAACCATGTTTTTTTCCTTTTAAAATAATTACACTTACATTCTTACACTTCTTATTAGTAAAACTAATTTTTTGGTAACATGATATAGTTCACATTCTGTGCTAGCAATCCCAAAAACCAAGGTCTATTAATACATTGTTATGCATACCATAAATATAGGTGCAATATGTAATCCATGTAATGTCATAATTCTAGTAAAATACTGAAAGGCTATGCTATGCTGTTGCTCATTCAAGGGGCAGAAGAGTTTCAGGGGGAAGAGCACAAAGTGAGACAGTTCATTTCATACAAACATTATCCCCATGTGGTTTAATTGTATCAATTTAATAAGACTTATAAAATACACAATATGGCAAATGTGTGAGTTACTGTGTATCATAAAAACCTGATTAAGATGCTGCATGCATGCATTAATTAGTTTCTAAAGCTCAATGTGAATGTTTCAAATTGATTATTACTACTTCTAATATAATCAATCTACAACATACATGCATTCGTTCCTGTGACATTTCAATTAGACCAAAAAACGTAATGTTCTTTGCATTCGTAAGTGTTTTACAATAAAACAAAGCTCTATTTTTCTTAAAAGTACAGTTGTTTTATTTTCTATGCATTAACCACATAATAGCTGGATGGCTTTATTTTACATACTGCATACGAAGGCTAGTGTTTCTAGGAATAATAAATACATTTTGGATATATGTTTGGGGCCCAGAATCCGAATGTTGTGTAACTTTTACACTTATATTTGTTACACTTTTGTGTAACAAATGACGCTTCCAAGACCTGTAGTGTAAATGTAGAGTAATGGATTAGGTTCAGTTAGGTTCCTACAGAATATTTGGGTTAAATTTGATAGTGAGAGCTCTACTTAGTCAATTTTCAATTGAGCCAGAAACTTAAAGTAGCTGTTAAAAGTAGCTAAATCTGAACACACTTATATATCTGCTAAGAACAGGTCAGAGTTTGTGAGTATATCAAAATAATTTGCTAGGGGATCTAAAACTATGAAAATAAAAAGTATTAAGTATTAGTGTTAGGCAGCAAAGTTAGGATTAGGCAGCATGGGAGAGCGTAAGGTTAGGGTTAGACAACAGGGAGAGGATGGAGTGTAGGAGGGTAAGGTTAGGGTTAGGCAGCATGGGGGAGCGTAAGGTTAGGGTTAGAGAACAGGGAGAGGATGGAGTGTAGGAAGGTAAGGTTAGGGTTAGGCAGCAGGAGGGGGAGGCGAAGGGAAGACCTGTTTGCAGCAGTGAACTATATCCATCCATTCACATATATATTGACTTCAAAATTCAGTCAATTTCAGTACAAGTAAATACATAATACTAAGTTGCTGTCGCTCATGATACTGTACTCTGTTGCTGTTTGTTTGATGAACAAATTGCAGATGGTGAAAATTGCAGATGGTCAAATGAAATATTGGCTATAATGTATACCAAGTATTTTTATTTATATATTTATTTAGGAAGATTACATATCATAGACTTACCATAGTTATACCAGTATATTTACAGCTTTATTTTGTGTACTTCTAGTTTAGATTTGTATGGGTGATGCACCATTAATTACGTTTTTTACTAAACAAATCATTAGTGATGAGGGTCCTCTGTATGGCACTCAATATACCTATACACCTATATATAAGGCACTCAGACACTCTTTTATCCATAATTACCAATAGCACCATAGTAAACTTTTCAACGTTTCAGTTTTATTATAAAAACTGTCATCAGGAAAAGTGCATACAACAATACACTGATATAAATATGCAAGCAAGTGAATTACCCACCAATATGTATATATGTGTGTATATATATATATATATATATATATATTGTCTCACAATGTAAACAACGGGTCAGCACTCTCATTACTTTTTCAATTGTTGGTGACCGGTATAGTAATGAATATGATAAAGCTAGTTGCAAAACACCAACCAGATACCGGCACTCAATTTATGTAAAAAAAAAATCTCTTGTTAAATCAGCAGCATTTACATATTGTGCAAAAAATCATCCAAAGTAATAAAATAAACATAGAAAAATGGAAAATTAAAATCCAGGACGATATAGATGAATTAGAGCCAATCATGGAGGATCATATATTGTTGTAGTCCTCTTATTCTAGAGTCTTTCCATATTGTATTCAAAACAGCCACAAATTTGTGAATATCAAAAAATAGGAACATTTTTCTTACGACTCCAGAAGGATAATAAAGTCCATATCCAGCGCTCAATGTATGGTCCTGTTCATGTGTCCCGGCAGAGATTGAACTATCAGCGTCAGCCGTTTCGGTGCAAGTAGCACCTTTCTCAAGGGCAGCCACAACCTCCACAAGTATCTGAGATTTTTTTGACATAAATTGAGTGCCGGTATCTGGTTGGTCTTTTGCAACTAGCTTTATTTTATATATATATAT
>JABWIB010003128.1:0-13564 GCA_016617825.1 Platyplectrum ornatum | reverse complement strand
TTTTTTGTACTGAAAAAAAAATAAGACAGTGTCTTATTATCGGGGAAACACGGTATGGTGGGTGCCCTGCTCATCCACAGCCTATACTTCACTATTGTGTTCTCTCTTTGTTTTCCAGTTATTGTTAAGGTCACAGATTCCAGAGAAGCCAGTATAACTTTCATTTAAATATATTAGCAGTATCTGTACACACCTACACCTTCTCCATTTTCCTACTTCCTCTGTGTCAGGTGGGATGCCTGTCATTTAGAAAAGAACTTCCTCCCTCTGGTGAAGCCTGTACCGGAGCCCGGTTATGTACCAGAGCAAGTTCTTCCTTCTGCTAAAGTGGATGGGAGAACTGGCCAGCACTATTACTAGAACGATGATCATTCTAATGAATCGTGCCGATAACGTAGCGTTTTCCCAGGGTAACCACCAATTACCACCACCAATTACACTAGAATTATCATCATTCTAGTGGATGGCCAGCTTAAGTAAATTTAAATTGTGTTTGAACCAATCCCTAGACTCAAACAATCAAAATAATGAAGGCCCTGGAGATCTTACTGATAAGTAACTAATAGCAGTTGTCTCAGTCAATTCATCTGCTGCTCGTTCTATGTTTGTCATCTGGCTGCTTCTACTGGAAACACAACTTTGTTATTTCTGAATGTAATGTATTTGAAAGGTGCTTGTAGTACAGTGTGGTTGAACGTTACAACCATCATACTTTAGAAGGTAGTTTAGAATGGCAATTATTTAGCAGAAACGATATAAAAATAAAACACTTAGAAAATGTAACAGATGACTCAATTATTATTTTCCAATTATAAGTGCATATAAAAACTGAACAGAGTTAAGATATTAAAAGATGCAGAAAGACACATGAAAACTACCCCACAAATTCAATTAAACAGACTGCTACTAAAACAGGATAAAACACTTTATAACCCTATTAAAAGTCTTGTAATACACATTAATGCACATAAAATTGCACAAACATATGTTATCAAAGCTGTCAGTGACTCTTTAATGTAAAGAAATATTTCCAATGTCGTACTATGTAGTATGGATACTAAGCTTTCTGTCACGTGATTTATTTATGCTGTTAACCACTTTTTTCCCCCACAGCTATACATTAACCCTTACTTATTTATGAACTTACCACACAATAAAATAAATTATTTATTACCATAGTCATTTGTATTATGGACGATATCATTCTAGTGGTGCCAATACTTTATCTATACTTATCCCTTGGCAGCTGTGGCTGGGCAACAGAGAGGTGCCCAGCTGCTCCCCGGCGCTTCCTCTCAGGCTGAACAGGAATTTTTGATGTGAGTGACCAGCGCCTCATCTATTCAGCTGGATGGGGCACCGGCAAGAATGCATAACTTCCTCTCCAGCCGGAGCAGAAGCTCCAGGGGAGCGAGGAAGCAACTGGGCACCTCTCCTTTTGTTACTTTTTGTTACAAACAATATCACATGTAACGATATTGGTACAGACATTTTATCAACAACACACTAGACGATTTTTAGCCCAAATCTACAATAATCGTGGATTTGGGATAAAATCGTTCTAGTGGATGGCCAGCTTTAAGACCAATTATTGTTCAATTTCTCCAATTATTGGATATTAAGAGAGGCCTGCAAACAATAATCTGATATTTCCCTATTGATTATAGTTTGAGGCAGTGGTCGATGTGCAAATTTAGAAGTGGGGGTATGGACATTCAGAAGTGGCGGTATGGAAACACAGAAAATAATGGAAGTCAATGGACATTTTTAATTTTTCGATTACATTAGTGGGAGAAGTTCTGGTATGGCATACCCCCGTATACCCCCCCACTTTGAGCCCTGGATTGAGGGGTCCATTATAGGGTAGCTTGTGGGCATTTCACATAATTGTGAATTATTTTATAATGTTATCAATGGGCCGGATCATGATTTAGGTCCAACCCACACTCCCACATGCATGCGTGCACCAGATGTGGTTCCCACCCATTAAGCTAGGTGAGCCAGGAGACCATTTAAATGAAGTAATTGGGGAGGGCAGATGGTGAAATGGTATGGACAGTGGTTGCACGACCACTGATCCGCACAAAGAAGTCAAAGTAGGTGTCTAGCAGATGTCTGTATGGGCACATAGGAGTATGAATATGGGTTAATGTAGCTAACATTTTTTAAGCAGAAAAAGTTTTTGATTATCTCCTTTATATTTACTGCTACCTACTATGGTCTATACAAATACATTATATTCACAAGAAAACCCATTACTTGACACCTGACTGAGGATTTTATAATAAAACTATTGTACAACTTTATATGTTAACTGTTTTTATCACAATGCTATTAATTTCTAATTTGGAGGTAATATAAAAACAATTAAGATTTGTTTGAGTATGTGAATAATAGAACCATAGCAGTAGGTTTGGTTTGTAATTAACATAAACCCAAATTAGGAGCAAAGACAAGTAAAAGAATAGTACTTGAAATAAGATGTGTGATAGAGATAAATATGAAATATGTGGTGTTTCATATGCGGATAGGTCCATTTGCAATTGACATAATGCTCATCATATCCACATACAAAGGGAGGTATATTTTCTTTTACTGTGTATTGATTTCAGTTAGAATTAACAAGTTTAAATCTTGTACGATAAATCTACTTTTAGTAGGATACAATATTGAACTAATCTTAACACAATATCAACATAATTTTTCAGCTGAAAGTGACATTTCATGGAACTTTCTTGATAAAATACATCTCTATTTAGTGAATAATGTGGTTTATTTATTTAGATATATATACACAATTTACTATAGCCAAAAGGAAGACCAGCTGACAGTAATAAATGGCAAGGTTCTTATACCAGTATCACTATTTAATTTAAAATGCAGCACAGTTGAAGGTTATATTGAGTAATACCATATTCCCTACATTTTCTCTCTACGTCTCAATGTCCATAAACGATTCTCCTGGGTAATAACTCTATCTGTTACTTCAACTTAATGAGTTGTTAAATACAACTAATGTAATCTGCAATAGATTATTTGATATACTGACATTAAATACTATTCTTTTGATAATGAAAAAACAAACACTTTGTTCCTTTATAACTGGCGAAGAATTGCCATGTTCAATATGTCGTTCTAAGCACTGACGGTTGTGCAATCAATATAGTGTATAGATTCACTGCAAGTATCAAACAATGATTCATTGTTTTACAAATTTGAAGCAGGGGTGTATGTGGTAATATTACCAGATCAAATTGATTCACATATCTTCAAAGGGTCAATAATGTCTTGGGTAACACACATTATAACATAAATGGATGTAGACTGTAATTGATGTTGTAATTTTTGCTTAATTTGCTGCCATTTCAAAATCCCATGAATGTATAACATATGTATAACATGGCTGGTTCTACCATTAGGCCATCTAGAGCGCTGGGCCCAGGGGGTGGGAAAGCACCTCCTGCATTTATATGTCGGGTTATATTATAAGTGGCATGTAAANAATNTCACAGCCTGGGNGGGTGCCTGCTGCTCCTTTATAGAATGGTGATGCTCACTCTCCTATGTGAACCTGGACCAATTGGGCAATGGGGGGGGTTTGGATAGTTGGAGAGGGGCACTTCTTGGTCTCGTCTAGAGACCTAGCACCGGCCGTGGAGTAATTTAATGACATTTAGTATTTAGGATATATGCATGAAGTCAGTCTTTTCTGTATTGTATATTTGGCTCCATAGTGGTATGGTGAATTAATGAAGTGACTTTTTGTCACCTTTATGAACATGTCCTGTAGTCAGGCAAAATTAATCTAGTTTTTACAGTGTGGTAGGATTATGGCAGTTTTCAGGGACGAATTAGATATTTTGGAAGTAGAGGGACATTTGTAGTTGCATCCTACTTATGAACTGATTCCAGACCTCTGCGTCACTTTGATGACTGGAACTACGACAGTAAAACCGACACCACCTTGATTCAAAGGGTATGGCTATCAACACATTAACGTGAAGATTAGCCATGCATAAATTCAAACCTGCCCCCCATATGGATGAAAAAACATATGGAACTAAGCTCCTTATCTTTCATTAACTGATAGTAGCATCTGGCGAACATATATAAGGGAATTTACTTAAGTTGTTTGAGTAAATCCCCCAACATTTTTGTGTATGTATCCAGTACATAGGTTATATATGTAATATTTTGACAATTACAATAGTTTTTTCTAATACTATGACATATTGTAACGGAATTAGGCAAAATTGAACTTTGTGTATATGTGACTTGTTTGTCTTTGGACAGGGCACATCCCTTTCATGCTAGGGGTGAGATAAATACACAGCCTACAATGGAAGTAATGTATTGTGTAGCTGGCACATGGGCTAGAATTCTGAATTCTCCATATGGGTGGGATCGTGTTTTTTAATGGAATAATGTTTTTTGGTTGAATGTACTATCATTTTAAACACATATACAATAAGTTAAAACAAATACAAAAGTTACACAGGAATCGAGGGTATTGAGGCACTCACATGACAAAAAAACATGTTGAAGAATAAAATGATCATGGCATATATATATATAGCACTGCAAGTTAGTGCTTTTTTTCCATTTCCATTTCTGAATATTTCCTATTTGCTTAATAAAATAGTAGGGTTGGATGTTCGAATTCAGTTTTGTCATTTTTGAAGCCTTAAACAGAGAAAAAGTTTACATAATGGTTTCAGCTCTCTTCAACATAAGTAAAATTATAAAAGCTTTTCAGTAATTATTTGCACTTTATTTAAACTGCTCATTCCTTTTGCTCTTTCACATAACATTACATTTACCATTACATACAATTGTATTTTAATAAAAAAAAAAACTGAGTGTTCCAGTTACAGGATGTACTGTATAATAATAAAACTATGAACTTTAAAATTATACTGCCATTTGGAGAACAAAGGTTTATACGATAAAGTAATTGGATGCTTCAATAACAATACAATAGCTATGTCTTCAAATGGCCATCTTATTGGTGACAACCAAACTGACACGTGTGACATTGTTGTCTTTCTCTTATTTGCTATTGAGATAGTAACCTGGAACAGGTTGGGTGCGCAGGTGGGAGATTTTTTTTTAGAATTACAGTATAGGCATATAGTACAGTATAGGGTCTTGGTTGGCCGAATTATTCACAATTCATTCACTATCATTATATGATGGGATCAATCAAAAATATTAAGTATTCATTCTGTGTTTTTTGAGACTATAATTAATAAGAAAAAAGACATTAACAATCAACAACTTACTAAATATACTGGTCATCACATTCTGTAATTAAATTAAACATATTGAAAAAGATTAATAAAATAAAAAAGCCAAAAGGAAATGTCATGGTCTGTCCCTTAAGTTACCTGTTTTGTATTCTGAAATTCTCTCTAGAGGCTGCTGTTCACTTCAGCTCTGGTGTTGGGTGGCACTCACTAATCACTCCTCATGGACAGCACCTGGAACCTGCCTTCATTTAGCAGTTCCTCCCATCAATTGTTTGTGCATACAAGGACAATGCTACACTGGGGCTGATTCAGCCCTGCGTCTCCGCCAGCCAGGCTGCCGGAGACGCGATGTTTCGCCCGTCTGCACAAAGCCCGACTCCACGCCCCTTTTCTCATTTGCATATGCGCCTTTAGCAAGGTTAAGCCCAGCTAATTGAAAGCGCAGTCTGCACCATGTCTGGACATGGTGCAGGCTTAGNGCAGAGGGGACCGAAGCAGGTAATGTCCTATGGACAATTACCTGCCTCATTAAGGGTTAAAAAAAGTAAAAAAAATAAAAATAAAAATAAACAAAAAAAATATTAAGTGTTTGTGTGTTTTTTTATTATTTAAATAATATTTTTTTATTTCTTTTTTTTTTATTCATTCATGAAAGCTGGTGTACGCTGCAAGTAAACACTAGGCAGCATATACAGCATCCGGAGCTTCTGCGATTGTGAGGGGCATACGGCATGCCCCTCCCCCAGCGCTGTATTCAGAGCTGAATATCCTGGAGCTTGCGGCCGCAAAAAACCCTGAATCAGGTCCACTGTTACTACCATTTGGACTCTATTTGCTCCTTACACTCCTAGCTCCTGCATTCTCTATATTTGTTTCCCTTGTTTGCTGTTTTTCAGGTACCCTAGTATGTTCAGTCTTGTTAGTTATCCTTGTTCTTGTGTATTTTGCCTTTGTCTGTTTCCCTTGTTCATTATTGCTCATGTTCATTGTCTGGTTCTCCCTGTACTTCTGTGTCTTGTTTATATCTGGGTCTCACTATACTAAAGTCCCTACTCATCTCTCCCGAGGGATTTTTAGAGAGGGCTTCTGGAAAAGGTAATGGTATCCGTGCAATATGTTCATTTTTACTATATTCAATTAAACTAGGATAGCGTATGTGTCAACCAGGATTGAAGATCTGAGAGATGGTGCAGAAAATCATGTGCTTATAGCTGATCACAAGGAGCAATAAAGTTGACTCCTAGATATTTAATATATAAGGGTTACTACATAATTTGGTAAAGTCATTCAATGGCTATCAGGGTTATTAGGATGTGTCCACATTGTGAGTGACTTTTGATTATGAACTACTGATTTTAAAATTCGATAAATCTCTGAACCTAGTGAACTCCTACAACAGCGCAGGAAGCTTGAATAAAGCTAATTTAGTTTCTCCCCTTCCCTTCGTCCAGGCCTTAATCCTCTGACTAGCAACAGTTGCCAATATAATACAGAGTATTAAAACTCAGGGGGACGTTTAGCGGGAAAGATGTCCCATTTCTAATGCTACTCTATTTAATGCCTCTACATTCAATTCACCATGAAATATTGTGGAATTACCTGTTATGGTTTTCTGATGCAAAAGTTTTGAAAAAAATTATCTATTTCCTTATCATGATGATTTTTTTTGATGTTTGTCAGTTACATATTGAATAAAGTTTAGAACTCATTGCTCCTGAATAGTTCTAACCAACATTGTTCACAGTCTATTTCCCCACTGGAAATAATAGTTTCTACACTTGCAGTAAAAATGAAAAGCATTTGCATTGGGAACCTCTTTCCTCTGTTGTGGTTACTAAACAGATCCCTGCCGACAACAATAAACAAACAACTCTACGTAATAGTAGCAGAGGCACGACCGCCATCACACTGTCTTGCGACGATGCCTTAGAAGACCCCATGAGGGACTCTGTGGGGTGTTCCAAGGGTTCTTCACTGGTCTCATTAAAGCCGTAGGATCTGTAGAAGAACCTTCCTGTCAGGCAGAGGCTCAGGAGATATTTAAAGTGATACAGAAGGTAATATGATGTAAAGAGAGAGATGCCTCTACGCATCCACTGCACGCCTTAATCCTACCTTACCTACCTCAGTACTCTCCAAATGCCTGAATCCCTGCCTGTAGACTCCAATGCTGCACACTTGTTTTACAGCCAAACCTCCAGGAAAGTATTGGATTATAAGTACTGCAATAATTAACAGAACCAAACGTTGCATGGGCTCCAAAATAATGTCTAGTGGTCCATGCAAACTATCTGGTTTCAGGTATAAGGTGAGTAGGTACATCCAATGGAAAGGTCAGATCATGCCCAATGTTCTGTTGTATTGCATTGCTCTATTGACTTTTCTGCTCCCTGCATGTACACAATGATATTCTTCAGTAATAGGTAGAATTGGATGGAATCAGTAAAACTTACTATTTCCATCCTGAGAATTACAGCACCTACAAACCTTCAACTTCATTAGATAATCATTTTAGAATGTTATTTATAAAGTCACATATCACACTTGTACACTTACTCTCATAAATTGGTCTAAATTGGTTTTATGTTCTACTGTTAAATGGACTTGTCCTTCTAGCATACTAAAATCTCTTACAAGGATGCAACATGAAGGACACATGGCTTTTCAGTTAATGAAATAAGTCGGGTAAGCCATAGCAGCATCTTCTTTATGAGTATAAAACATGTGGAAAAGGCTTTATTGTTATGCTTCTGTACAATATAAACAATGTTATAATGCTAGTCCTGACAAACATCTACAGGCTGATGGTATGTTTTATCTGTCTCTCAATCAATTAACCAGTAAATTAAGTATTGTTAAAAAATGAATTGATGCAATGTACTTTCACATTATCATCCACAGTATCATTTCATACACTCATTCATCCTCTTATTCCAACTAAGCATTAGCAACAATTTTAATATATTACATTAGACATTAGCAACAATTTCAGTGTATTACTTGTAGAATTTTGTCTAAGTGCATGAAATCATTTGCCTTCTTTTGCACTATATGTAAAGTGGAATATTTCATTTTATTTTGAAATGAGATCTGTTGTTTAAAATATAACAATTTTAATATATTGTATATTGTAATATCATTACCTGCAGAAAAGAAAAAAATTCTGTATGATATGGGTTTAGGGTTTTTTTTTGTGTTTTTTTTATAGGGTCATCACACCAACTATACTCAAAGAAGCTGCCATTAAAAATTCCTAATCCTAACCTTTTCCATCTATTACCCTAACCCTACTGTCCCTGCAGCCTAACCCAGGGCCATCAACTGAAATATTGGGGCCTGGTACACCCAGATTTTTGGACAATATGAGAAAAAAATTACATTTTACACATTATACAAGCTTCAAAGGACGCTGACGTGACCCTGTGCCATGGCAACCAGTGAACAGCGCACCATACACTGTGTTCATTCCGTGACCGGCAGGCCGGGGCTACGTTTTAATGGTAATAAATGCATTATCTCAGCAGCAGCGGGAAGGGTGGTAAAGCTAGTGACGGGTGTCCCCCTTAAGCTCAGGACCCATCACAGCCCCCCTAATGCTGGACCTGACCTAACTTAACCTTCTATTAATCAGTCCCTCCCAGCAGCTTAACCTTAACCTTCCCCTTCTATTAACCAGTCCCTCCCAGCAGCTTAACCCTAACCTTCCCCTTTTCCGATCCATCCCCTTCTGCATCCTAACCCTAACGCTTCCATTCGCATAATCACCCACATCGTGCAGCCTAACACAATCCTTCAACTTCTGTGCTCAATTTTCTCCCCACAGCCTGACCCTAACCCTCATTTTCTATGTTCCTTACACTTCCTGTAGCCTAACCCTAACTCTCCCCTCTCTATATCCCCTCCCCACAAAGTATTACCAACTTCAGTGGTGAAGAATAAAGGTCCATGTCTCTGGGGAAGAAAGGAGGCAGTAAGAATGTATGTTTGTCCGGTCTGAGGAGAGCATACAGTTAATGAATGGGTAGGTTGCCGTAATAGGCAAATTGCAGCATACTTATCCATTCGTTAATTACATTTTGAAATAGAAGCTAACAGGAAAAGGCATCCCATATGATATAGTACAGTGAAGAGTCGCTTAAAACATATTTTAATGGACCGCGTCACAGTTGTCAGCTTTTTAGAAGGATCACAGTGTTACGTTAAACACTGAATACCATGTTTCACACCAGCTCTTGGCTCATAGACTTATACGAAAGCAGATCAGGTCATCCGAACAAAAGGCAAATTTTTGCTGATTATAGTGGATTGCTAATTATAAATGAAGCATTACATCCTGTATATGACATATGAAGACTAAACCTTGAAACCTTCCAGTACCTGTTTAATCTCACACACATAAGATGGGCCATGCATGTACTTAATGACATTTCAATTGTACTACTGCAGGAAAGAAGATTGCAAGTTTCTTAGGTTTTATGTTTCTACATTTCTGTTTATATGTATTTAATTACATTTGATTCTCACTGTGGTACTTTAGCCCTTATTATTCTGGATGTAGTACTTTAGCTGTTATTAATACCCAACCTTAAATTGCCACTTAATGATATTACTGTAGAAAAGTAATATGATGTAATGTAATGTAACTGAGATTTTGCCAACTCGTAACTTAGCTTATAAGTTACATAGTAATTCTGGATCCAGTCCTATATGTTAAAGTCAGACAAAAAATATAACTATAACTCAGTTGATTAATAGATGAATGCATCTGTATGTGCTTAGGAGGAAACAAATTTCATATATCAGTGTAGGTGGTTCTGACATTACAGATATCTGCATGCAGATGCACACACTGTAATATGTAAATGTAATCTCACTCATCACCCTATATTCCATATAAATTGGACGACAATTATACTGATGTGTAGCAGGTATTGATAAATAATGTGTTCAATGTAATTTATCATGTCTATTCATAAAAATACCAACAGTATATTCCAGCAATAGCATTTAGTCAGTCATGTTTAGACTCTATGTATAGCTTGTGTTTTATTACTTAATATCAGTTTGCTCACAGCTTCGTCCGACTAAACTTGACACCTATTGGTTTTGGTACAGGTCTAGCAGCGTAAGCATAAGATACAGGTGAGATCACTCCCCTCTCCCGCACAACCACACTCTCTGTGAGAATGGACATTCATATAACGAGAAGGATCTGATTCAATATGCTTAGATAAATGATCAGAAATCAAAAGATGTTAAGAGGTTTCAATATTGAATTGTATTTATGTAGAGAAAAAAATTCCACATTTCCGTATGGATGAAGAACAAAGGATTCAAACTGACCAGTAGAACGGCATGGACTACAGAAACCTGAACTTCAGACCAATTGCAGATAAACTGGTTCCGGTGTCTGCATGGGTTTTCTCCGGGTACTCCATATTCCTCCCACATCCCAAAAACATACCGGTAGGTTATTTGGCAGCTGATTAAATTGTACCTAGTGTATGTGTAATTGCCCCTATGTATAAATCCCCATCTCCTTTAGAATGTAAGCTTGCAGGCAAGGCCCTGCTTCCCCACCCATTCTGTCTGTATTCCCCATTTTACAGCGATGAAGTGTGGCGCCGAATAAAAAAGCAGAAATAAGTAATAAAAATACATCTTTCATTTAGGATGTACTATGTATTAGAAGGTTGTATTAGAAGCAAGCAGTAAAGCAAGCAAGTGATCAGTATTTGAGAGTGTTATGTATGTACTGCAAATCCATTAGCACAGATTCCACAATGAATGAAATGTATATTCTTACTTTGATCTACANCCAATTCTGTGCATAAGTATACTTTTTTCACATATATTAAGCTGTTTTAGTTGTATTGTATAGAAAAACTCACAGGTCATAGATGTAGGAGCAGAAAGATAAGCGCACTATCTGTCAAATTGGAGAAGGGCAGTTTTTGTCGTCTGCGTCCTTCCCTTCTGCCATATGCTTGTACTATCTCAGAGATGGTGCAGTTCACAAGAGCAGGACATTTTTCCCAAAGTGTAAACACCAAATGTCTTTATCAAAGATAATTGATAAAAATACTGTAGTAGAATATAAAACTAATTCAAATGTAACTGGTCTAACACCCAGCCAAAAAGAAGGGGCTGCCGATAAGGCCGGGTCCAGCGCTGCCTATGCACAGTGTTGACCCGGGAATCTGAGTGCACGGCATTGCAATCTGATTGTGGTATAAGTGTTTAAATGGGAACTTTTATTTGACAGATTAAGGGCCTGATCCAGACCGGATCACAAAATGGAATGCATCCACTGTGGCATACATCCAAATGCAAAAAAAAACCTCAGGCATGCATAAGATTGCACTGTGCTTGTAACTGTACTCTATAAGTACAGCAGGTTACATATGTACATAGTGCAGCTAAGCACAATGCAGCTACGTGACCAGATGTTTCCTATCCCCTGCAATCCAAGAGCCAGTGCAGGGTACTCTACTAATATGTACTAATATGTGGAGATGTTACTATGTTGTCCTTGAAAAGGTTAATGCACTACAATTATAGTTATGAAAATCTGATATTTTTTAAAGATTGATATTTTTGGCATTGTAAACTGTGCATACAGTACATACGTCTGGCATCTGATGAGCAATAATTCTAAATCATGCATAAGTCAGCTAGGCCATTGGGTGGTATGTTCAGGCCTGGATCTGGCCCTTTATCTCACATACACAGCCACTGCAATTTTAAAATGTATTTCCATGCACAATTTATGCTTTATACAAGTCAGTAATCTGTTTTTCTTTGTGATTTCCTTGACTTTCAGATATGTACAGGTACATTTACAGCTATGCTTCAGTCTCCAGGAAGGCATCTACCCAGAAGGACAGGACATCACATGCATCTCCTGTTTAAGATAACGCATACAAAGAAATGTTTGTTGACGACAACATTTGCATTTAGACATACACTATGAGGCAAGTTTATTTGTGGAATATAGCATTTATCTGTGCCGCTTGCTTAGCTCACAGACACCTCGGCATAAGGAATTACTTCATAGATATCATCTATAAATGGTTTAGACAGTCTTACCCCTGTTCCACCACATAGTTCAAAATTAATCATTTTCCCAGTCAAAAATCTTTCAGTCCCAGTGTGATGAGTCAGAGACTGGTCAGAGCTCGATGTGGAAGTTTCTGTGAGACTCGCCATAGTAATAGGATTCAGCTGCTGCAGCTGCACGATATGTAATGATCAGATAGAGGAGGGGGCTCAATACCTGAATATCGCACAGTGCCCACATATCTCACATTGCAAATACACAAAAGACGTGTTTCTAGTGATTGTCTATGACATCCCCTATGTCACCTAGTCACTGTTATTGTATTGTATAGTCCCCTATGTCACCTAGTCACTGTCATTGTATTGTATAGTCCCCTATGTCACCTAGTCACAGTCATTGTATTGTATAGTCATTCCCTATGTCACCTTAGTTACTGGGTAACATAGGGAATGATACAATACAATGATAGTGACTAAGGTGACATAGGGAATGACTATACAATACAATGGGTACCATAGGGAATGACTACAGTGACTATACAATGACAATGACTAGGTGACATAGGGGACTATACAATACAATGACAGTCACTATCATTGTATTGTAATCATTCCCTATGTCACCTAGTCTTTGTCATTGTATTGTATTGTATAGTCACCTATGTCACCTAGTCATTGTCATTGTATTGTATCATTCACTATGTTACCCAGTCACTGTCATTGCATTGTATAGCCATTCCCTATGTCACCTAGTCACAGTCATTGCATCGTATAGCCATTCCCTATGTCACCTAGTCACAGTCATTGCATCGTATAGCCATTCCCTATGTCACCTAGTCACTGCCATTGTATTGTATAGCCATTCCCTATGTCACCTAGTCACTGTCATTGCATTGTATAGCCATTCCCTATGTCACCTAGTCACAGTCATTGTATTGTATAGCCATTCCCTATGTATTGTATATTCCCCTATGGCACTGAATTGTATAGTCCCCTACGTCACTGTCATTGTATTATATAGTCCCCTATGTCATTGTATTGTATAGTCCCCTATGTCACTGTATTGTATAGTCCCCTATGTCACTGTATTGTATAGTCCCCTATGTCACTGTCATTGTATTGTATAGACTAGTCCCCTATGTCATTGTATTGTAAAGTCCCCTATGTCACCCAGTCAATGTCATTGTCTTGTATAGTCCCCTATGTCCCTGTATTGTATAGTCCCCTATGTCACTGTATTGTATAGTCCCCTATGT